>JAODAL010041067.1:0-36259 GCA_025379985.1 Phyllomedusa bahiana
AGAGAAGGACTAATAAAATGTGCCAAGTTTTATGCTCGGAAATCCCAGGAAGTGGGTCTTTAAAGGGGTTTTACATTCTATTAAATGGTTTCAGAATTTAAAGGGAAAATTAGCCCAAAAAGTCTTTTTTCCCCTTTTTCCCTTTTTCTTCGTTTTCTGTAAAAAACCCGTTCCCCAAATGCCCGGGCGGATTCCCCCCCTTTCTTTTTATTGGGCTGACGGCTCAATAAAATTTTCTTTTTGTTTGGGCCCCCCCCGTATTTTTTTCACGGGGGGCGTGCATTCCTGCCTCTCTCCCCTCCAAAAATAAGGGGCCGGCAACATTTCACTCTGCACAGCCCCAGCCCGCAAAACTAACAAGCAGCTTTTCTAAATCAGAAAAACAGCAAATTTTGCTAGGTGCCTAAACCACTGGGGTAAACAAAAGAAAAGGGGATAGGGTCTTGCTCTCTGGATAGTTTCATAGGAAAGACGGTTTTAAATGTAACAAAAAATCCCCTTGAGGGGAAAAAGGTTTGTTTCTCTGAGTTTTTTTAGAAACTTTCCCAGCCTGAATGCAGGGGGTTTTATGAAACCTTTTAAAACTCTTTCAAAAAAGACGCATAGGGAGAGGAAGACACCTTGGGAAAGTGGGGCTCAGAAAATGGGGGGGGGGGAGGGATGGGGCTTTCCCGGCCCCTTTATCTCAAACAAAAACACTACCAGGAGCGAACATGAACCCAAAAAGGGGGGTGATTTTCTCCCCCCCTTTATTAAGAAACACCCGTGGGGAGGGGAAAAACGCCCCTGAATTTTTAACAGCTGAAAAATTCCAAAAGGAAAAAGACGAACTGAGGGAAAGGGGGAAATCCCCTTTAAATTTAACGCCCCCGTTTAAAAGGAGCATCTAAGGGAGTGTAAAGGGCAGTTGTTTTTTTGGGCACAGTGTGACACTTTTAAAGGGGCTTGGATGGGGCCCATTTCTCTAGGCCCGTTTAGGGCGGGTTTTTATCTGGGCACTGTGCCTGGGTAGACAGAACTGGGGAAATAAATTACGGGGGGATTTTTATTTCATGCTGGGGCACGGTCCAGGGGGGTTCTTGGGGGAGAGTGGGGGACTGGGGGGAGTAAAGAAGGCATCCAAATAATCATGCCTTTCTAGTAAATGCAATGGGGGAGGGAACTGCACTTGCATTTTTTTTACATAACTAATTTCATGCTTGGGTGCCCGGGGGGGCCAACTGGGGGGTGGAGCAGCTATACCCCTTTAGCTCATGCATTTCCCGTGGCCCGGGGGGGCCCGGGCCCATGGCAAGGGCGAAATACTTTGTACATTTCTTGGGGACGGTTTGGGGTGTTTCCCTTTTGGGCAAAAACTGGCACTGTTGGGCAGTACAGTTGCTATTTTAATTTCCAAATAGAAAGTATGATGGGTAGGGGGGAAGCTTGGCAAATTTGGAGCTTTTTACATACAAATATTCCCTGCACCTGGTGCCAAGGGGGGGCCCGGTGTGCAAGCTGGCCCCCTTTTGGGCAGTTTGGTGGGCCAAAAGGGTGGGCCCCCCTGACAATGCATAAAAAACCAAATGGGCGTGTATGTGGGGCCAAGGGGGTCTTACGGGGGGGGCCAAGGGGGGGCTTTGGGGGAACTTAGTTGGGGGGCAAAATAAAGCATGCTTTTACATACCACTAGCATGGGATGATTGGGGATGGGGTGGGGGGGGGACGAGCTTTTTTAAAAACAATATTTAAGGGGGTTTAAGGCTAAACATCAAAACTAGTCCCTGGCTTTGGGGTGGGGGAAGGGGCCGGTTCGTCCTTTTTTTAACCCGGGGAGAGCTGGCCCCGTTGGGCCCCTTTTCACATGCTATACATACAATAGGGCTGTATGGGTGGTGGGGGGGGGCGAGCGGGGGACTAAGCTTTTCTATACATTTTAAATAGTCATGGAGTGGTGCCAGGGCGGGTTTTTGTGCAGAGCCCGGGCCAACTTTAAGGGGTTGGGCCCAGGGGGGGGGGCAAGGGGGAATGGGGGGGCCGGATTTTTCATTTTCACTAGTCCCTTTTCATGGTGAAGGTTGGGGGAGAGTGGGCCCTAGGGGTTTTATTTTATTAAAAGCAGGGGGGCCGGGGTTCCCTTTGGGGCCCCCGCTGGGGAGTTACAAAACATTTTCCCAACCCCAATCCCCCCTTGGGGGGGGGGGTTTTGGGAAGGGGGGGGCCCTGTTTAAGGCGTTGGGGTGATGGGTTGGGGAAAAGTGGAAATAGAAACTTTTCTATTCAAAACTGGGTATGGGGCCCGCTGGGGCCAGGGGGGTCGTGGGGCCCGGGGCCGGCACCCTTGGGGGGGGGGGGGTTTTGGGGGGGGTTGGGCAAAACCCCGGGGACGGGTTTGGGGTTGGGGGGGGGGTGGGAGGGAGCCGGGGGACGGGATTTTGGGTTTGGGGGGGGGTTTGGGGAGAAGGGGGGGCCGGGGGGGGGACCAGGGGGTGGGGGGGGGGCCCGGCTTTCGGGGGGTTCAGAGCCGGGGGCCGGGTCGGTTGGGGGGGGGTTTTTGGGGGAGAGCCGGGGGACGGTGGTTGGGCGGGGGGTGGCCGAGCCGGGGACGGTTGGGGGGGCGGGGTGGGCAGGGGCCGGCCAAAGGTCGGTTTGGGGGGGGTTTTTGGGCAGAGGGCCCGGGGGGGTGGGTTTGGGGGGGGGTGTGGGGGAAACCGGGGGGAGGTTTGGGTTTGGGGGGGGTGGGGGCAAGGGCCCGGGGGACGGGCGGGGTTGGGGGGGGGGGTTTGGGGAGGGGGGGGGGAGAGACCGGGGGCCCCGGGCGGTTGGGCGGGGGTGGGCAGAAGGGGGCCCGGCGGGGGCAGGGGGGGGGGGGGGGGGGAGCCGGGGGGGGACCCCCCCTGACCGCCCCCCGGCATGCTCAAAGCTGAGCCGCCCGACAGCATTGGGGCCGGCCCCCGGGGTCCCCAGCACAGGAAAGAGGGCTTCGCCCCAGTTTTTTAGCCCTGAAACCGGCGGCGCTCCTGGCCTCCGGGGTGCCCCAGCTCTACTGGCCGAGCCTGCACCGCAAGCTGGAAAGGGGGAGGTGGGCGGGGGGTGTCGGGGTGAGGAATCCGGGGGGCAGGGGGGGGGGACCCCAAAGGGGGGCGCCCGTCAACGGGGCCCCCGGGGTTTATGGGGCCCCCAGGGAATTTTTTCCCGCGGCCCCAAAAGGGGGACTGCTTTCGGACTCAACCCCAAATATGAAGTGCCCGGGGGGGGGGGAAACGTTGGGCTTTAGGGGGCTTGGTATTTCCCTTTAATGTGTTCCCCCCCCCTTTTAGAACGGTGTAAAAAGCTGCGCTTTGGGGCTTCCTACAAAGGGGCCCGTCACATTGGCCTGTCTGATCCTTTTAGGGCCCCCCTTTTTTTAAGGCCCGGCCCAGCGAGCCGGGGGATTTTTTTAGTTTGGGTTTGGGGAAAGGGGTTCATTTTTTTATTTAAAATTCCCGTTTTAAATTTTTGGGTTTAAAATGTCCCCAGGGCGGGGTTTTTAGGGATTGGGCAAAGGGATTTTTTAAAGCCCCCCTGCATGAAAACCCCGTAATCACTAATTTAAACCCCCCCCACCACTCCCTTTAACCCCGAATAGGAAAAAAAAAATACAAGCTTTTACGGAATCTTTTCCCTAGAAAAACAGTCTGTTTGCCCTTGCTCCCATAAAGGCTATATTCCTATGGTGTCTTTCAGGGGTATTTCGGGGCTTAAAAATTTTTGCTGGGGCCCCCCTTTTTTGCCCCAAATACGCCCCGTTTTTCCCGTAAACAGGAGCTAGGGTTACCCGCCGTCTTCCCCCACAAATAAGCGCACCAGGGGAAAGGGAGGCCCCTTTTAAGTGAATGGGGGGGCCCCCCGCCCTTTTGTCTGTTTTTGCACAGGGGGGTCGGGAGTCTCTATTTTGGAGTTTGGTTTATTTAAAATGGGCCGGGGCTCCGGCCCCCCAAAAAAAAATAAAAAAATGTTGGGCCATTTTGTTCAAAGCAAGAAAAGGCCCAAAAGGCTTTGGGTCCGGGCCGGGCTGCGGCCTTTTCCCCTAACCTTTTGCCTCATTCCAAAAGAGGGGTGTAATTGATGACAAGGGCAACAAAGCGGTGCCCCAAGGGGGGGAAAAGTTTTACTCCCAGGGGGGAAACAGATTTCCAAACCCAAAAATTTTTCACCTTTTTCCCAAAGGAAAATAGAAGGGGGGTTTTTCCATTCCAAACAAAAGACCCGTGGGGGCAAATTTCCCCTTATACCCTTTAAAATTTTTTAGAGAAGTTGCCCCGTCTCACCGCTTTTCCCCCCAAGGGTTTGTGTAGAGAAAAGGCCCTTCTCTAGCCTGGGGGAAATTAAAGGGGATCCCGAATTTGAGGGCATGTATTTCGAATTTTGATGGGGAACCCCAAAAAAAACCCCATTTTCGCAAAAAATTCAGAGGGCTCCCAAAAAAATTTCCCGCAGTTTTTCCTTTTTTCAATTTTTTTTTTGGGTTCAAAATCTTTCCAATAAAATTTTAAATTTTTCATGCCCGCAAAAAGGGGAACAAAAGGTTTTTAACTTTTTGGGCTTTCAGGCTCCCTATCTCACCCTCCACTACAGCTTTTTACATGAGGAACTGTAATTTTATATTTTCAAATTATCTGGCCCCAAAATTTACATAAAATTTTACCCTTTTTTAAGTATTTAAAAAAATTTTCAAAATTTTTGGTTTTTTTAAAAAACAGGTTAATTTTATTTTTTTAGTTTTGGATTTTTGGGGAAAACAAAAAAATTGTTTAAACCCCTTTTTCTTGGGCAGTGGTTCCCGTTTACCCAAAAATCTTTATTATTTTATCTTAAAGGTTTATAACAGCCTATTTTTTTTCCCCTTTTTTCCCCCAAATTAAAATTATTCCCTTAAAAAATGGGGGGGCCGTGTAGAGGGAGTCGGGGCTTCCGGGTTGCCGACTCCCACCCCCGGTTTCCCGCCCTGTACTTCTACAACACCAAGTTAATTTCAGTGTGAAAAAATTTGCCCAACACACTGCCCTTCGATTTAGATAGGAGATCCCAAAGTTTACAGGTTCCCTTTAAAAAAACCCCTTTTATTTAAAGTTTGGGGTGTTTTTTTAAAGGGGACACTTTCCCCTCAAAAAGGCGTATTTTTGTCAAAACCATTATTTCTGGAAAACAATTTTTTTAAATTTTTGGCAGCATTTTTTTTATTTTATTTCGGCAGTCCTATGCTATTAGTAGATAACTGCCTAAAACTAAAAAAATAGTACTTATGTAGCCATGAAAAAAAAATGAATGAAAAAAACTTCTAATCCCTTATGGCAACTTTTGGGGTCCGAAATTTAAAACTTTTTTTAGAACAATTGGTTCTTCCCTTAGGGGGTTTCCCAAATTTCGTCGTAGGGGAAACAAAGCTTTAGCATTCTCTATCCCCCTTCATCCACATCTTTCCCCACCCTTGGGGGAAAAATTGAAACATTTTTTTAATTTCCAACCATGTAACCCAAAATTTTTGCCTTTTTTTTGGGTGTAAATAACAACTCCTGAATATCCAGGGAGACTGACCTCCCTTTTTAAACAGTCGCCGCTTATCTCTAAAGTAGTCCCCCCTCACAAACATTTTGGGAATTACATTCTGAACCCCTCTTTTGTTCTCTTGAAAACGTCTAGATAAAAATTAGACTAGACCACGGGGGAATGACCCAAAAAGCAATACAAAAGGGAAAAAGAGGGCGGCCCGGGTTTAAATTTACCCTTATTAAAGGGCCCTGAAAATACTTGGACCCCTCAGGCCCTAGCCCGGGCCGAAGGGGAAAAAAGTCAACCAAACTTCTCGCTTCCATGCTCCGGGCAAGATTATTTTTTAAAAATTATTTATTCTAAAAACGCCATTGAAAACCAGGGCCGTTTCATTTTGAGGGGGTTTTCCCTACATTATCAAAATTTAAAAAGAGTACATGTAAGGGGTAATACAATTGGGACGACAAAAGGGAGAGAAGGGGCCCTACCCCCCGAGGGCTTCCAACTACAAAAGGGGGGGAAAGAACAGGAGGTGAGGGGGGAACAAAGTTTTGTGGAGGGTGTATGGGAGCAGGTTAAAATTTTAGGTTTTTAGGGAAGCCTGAAGAAAAAGGGTTTTCAGGTTCTTTTGGGGAGTGAAGAGGGGAGGAATCCCGGGTGTGTTTTGGGGCAGTGATTTTCCAAAGTGTGGGTGAAGCCAGGGAGGGAAATCCTTTGGGGACGGTTTTTGTGAGGAGCGAAAAAGGAAGCAAGAAAAAGGCCCCGTGGGGGGAGCCAGATGCGGAGGGAAATATCAAAGGATTAAGGCAGAAATTTTGGGGGGGGAAGAGGTTAAAGGAGAGCCTTGTAGGGCATGGGTTTGTACTTTTAAAAGAATTCGCTGGGCAATTGGGAAAACCAGGGGGAAAGGGAGGGGAAAGGGAGAGGAGTAGCGAGGAAGAGGGGATAAACGGGCAGCAAGTTTTAAAGGGTGGGGTTGAAGGGGAAACGGGGGGTGCAGCTTTAGGCCACTGGGAAAGGGTGTTGGGAGTAAATCCCAGGCCGGGAAAATGACAAGGGGGATGGACCAGATTTTTTGAAAATGTCCCTAGGAGAATGAGCGGGTTCAGAGATGTTTTTTTAGGTGGAGGGCAGGGAGGGAGGGTTTTGGATGTTTTTTGAAAGATAAAAACGAGTCTAGGATTTTTCCCCAAGACCAAACGGACTTGTTGGGAAACCCTTTAAAAGGGAGAGCCGTTTTTAACCTTTTTAATAGAGAGATCAGGGGCAGGGGGTAGAGTTGGATGGGGGGAAAAATGATGAGTTCTGTTTTTTCCCCACATTTTTGTTTTGGGAACCTTTTATGAGAAAAAGGGGGAAATGGGACAACAGTCAGGGGTCCGGGAGGGGAGAGAGTGACATCCCGGGCCCCCAGATGTTTGAGTTGGGGATCATCAGCATACGGTGGTAATTTAAAGCCATGTGGGCTATGACCCACCGAGCCCCCAAAGGGGTAAAAGAGAGAAAAGGGAAAGGGGCCCAGGGCGACCCCTTTGGGGGGAAACCACAAGAGAGGCCGGGGGAAGGGGGTGGAGCGAAATGAAGACCTGGGAAATTTCCCCCCCGTTTTTGGGAGAAAGGAAACCGGAAAGAGCCAAGTTGATGCCGAGGGGGGAGAAGGGTTTGTACAGGGGGGAAAGGTCACAGTTCAAAGGCAGAAGGGGCCCGTTTAAGAGGAGAGCACAGGTATTTGGGGTTTAAACTTTAAACGTTTCTAGTTTATTGTGACTTTGGTTTGGGCCCCTTTCGGGAGTGGGTTTTTGGGGCGGGGGAAACCCCGATTGTAGTGGGGCAAAAAAAGGTTTTGGGGGAGAGGGGGGAGGAAACCCCGAAAAAATAGACTGCTGCTCGAGGAAAAAATTTGGAACAAAAAAGGGGGCATGAATGGGGCATATTGGGGCAATAGGGGGGGGTCAAGGGTTTTTTTTTTTAAGGAATTTGGGAGTGAAAAGTAGCATGTTTTTAAAAGGGGGAAGGGAAATGCCAGACTTTTGTTAAAGGGTTTTAAAAAGATGGGGGAGGGCTGGGTGGGTAGGGGGCCTGAGGTTTTGGGGTGAGGGGGGATGGCATTTGGGCAAGACTACAGGGAGTGGGGGTTTGAATTTGGGCATAGAGAGGAAAGGGTTTTCAAAGGGGTTGACCCCTGGGGAAGGGAAGTTAAGGGGGAAAAGCCCCCTTCGCAAGAGAAAGGAGGGTGGGGGGGACTGCGGGCTGAAGCTTTCCCTGAAGTGGTTAAACTTCTGAAGGGGAAATGAATGGCCCAAAATCATCGCTTTAAAAAAGGAAAGGGGGGGGAGGTGCCCGGTGGACGGAGAAGAGGTTGAAGGTTTTTTAATTTAATTTTTCTGGGGGTTTTGGGGAAAGGGGGGGGTATGAAAGTGGTGGGAAAAAAATCCTTTTGGGCTGAGGGGGAGGCGGGCTTAAATGTCTGCAGTTTAGTGTTTGTATAAGGCAAATCGTCTGGGGCAAAAATTTTCTTCCAGCGGCGTTCGGGAATTCTGGAAACTCGCCCTCAGCTGTTTTTTAGAGTCTGTGGCCAGGGGGTCTTTTTGATTTTGCGGGGTTTTGTTGTGTGTGAGAGGAGCGACTGATTTAAGGCGGTGATGATTTTATGGTTGTAAAAGTGGTGGCTCGCTGGGTTCCCTTAAATGAGGGGGAAAGTGAAAAAGGGAAGAGAGTCAAAAGAGTGGGGAGGGGGGGGGGGTTGAGGTTTTGAAAATTTCCCGCGGGGGACTACGGATAGAGACCCGGAGGAGGGAGGTGGGGGGATAGTGGTTTAAAAAAAGCAGGTTTTTGGTCAGATAAGGGGTTGGGGGGAAATATTTGGGGAAAACCATAGGGGGGAGAGGCCGGGGGAAGATGAAAGGGCCAGTGTTTTTGGTCCTTTTTATGAGTGTTCCGAAAAACCCTGGAAAAGGGCGAAGGAGGGGCCCGAGCGAAAGGGGTTTGGGTTGGAACCAGAGTGGGTTGTCGATTGGGATAAATTAAGCTCCCATGAGATAGGGGGGGGGTGGGGGGGGGGGGGGGGGCTTGGGAAAAAAAAGGGGGAAAACCAAAGGAAGAAAAGGGTCGAGAAAGGGGGGCTGACCCGTCAAAAAAAGATTAGGGCTAACCAAAAGAGAATGACAAGAAAAATTACAAAAAGGATAATTGGTTTGGCGGTTTGGGGGTTTACCCTTTTTAAAGTTCCCCCCTGATAATACTTTTCACCCACTGGCCATAGCGGACTGAAAGGGGAACCGCCTTGGATCATCCACTGTTTGCTATCAGGGATCCGAGGGAGAAGACAAACCCGGGAAAGTCTTGTACATATGGAAACTTTAACAAAAATTCTATTTAAATTTTTTTTTTTTTTTTTTTTTATATCCACATAATAGTCACCTGTTGCTTGTCAGTATTTGTAAGGAAAAATGGTGATGTGGAAGCATAGAGCAATTACCAGGCGTAAGGGCGCAGTCCTAGAGCGAGCGGTAAGTGGCAAAAACAATCCGCTTATCCATTTTTCAATGGTCAATCCAGCCCCATTCCCCCTACCTAGATGTTTAGGACATCGGTCTAGACCCTTAGTTTTCCCCGGAAGACCCCCATTACTTTGGGAAACTTTACATAGCCCCTGGTCGGAAACTGAAAAAAAATGCAATTCCTTATGGTATAATACAGGGTCTGAACGTCGGTCTCCAGGTTTGGGAAACATTAGATAATATAAAGGGGATGATGGGGTTGTAGTTTCCCAACAGCTGAAGAGCCGACGTTGCAGACCCCTGGTATAATATATCAAATCCTGCACCTCAAGCTGATGAGGCGCTGCATAGATTTTCGTGATTCCTGCCTACCTGAATGCAGGCTGACAGAGCTATTTTTTTGGGGAAAATTGCTTCTTCATGCAGTTGAGGTATATTCCCCCTAGTATGCGGGCTCTGCAGCTGGAACAGAATATATTATTCAATATCTCTGACCTTGAGGTCATATTTTTTTGGGGGGTTGATCTAGTTAACCGTATTAACTCCAGAGGGTTTTTTTATCCGAGGGGCATCCTGTTAATTCATTTTTATCGTATATTCCTGGTTCAAATTTTATATATCCTGGCCATCATATTCGCTTAGTATTGTATAAATTACTTATCTGCACTGAAACCTTTACATCTGGTATTAACCCCCGGTCAATTTAGGGTCTTCCCCGTGTCAAAACATTACATCCTTCTGATTCCCAAACCTTATTATAAAGGGAAAGGGATAATTTCTGGTCAGTCCTTTCTAAAAATTATTATTTTGATCCCATTACTCCTTAACTCAAGGGTCACTCATATTCTGCTGGGGCAGTCACTGTGACAAATTTCATTATATCCTATTACTCCTTTTTATACTCAACTGCCTCATATTCTGCTGGGGCAGTCATGTGACATACTTAAACCGTTGATCCGGGGTTACATCCTATAATTTTAAATCCCGAGCTGCACTCAATTCTGCTGGGGCAGTCACTGTGTATAACATACATTACTTATCCGTACGATCTTATTTTTATCTGTATTATACCAAGTGCACCGATCCTGTGGTGCAGTACTGTGTACATTACTTACTTTTTCTTATGATCCTGATTAATCCCCTTTTTATACTCAGGCTGCACTCCTATTCGTGGTGCGTCACTGTGTCATACTTACTTATCCTACGATCCCCGATTTTCATCCGTATTATACCAAGGCACCCCACTATTTGCTGGGGCAGTCACTGTTAATACAAACTTATCCGTACGATCCTGAGTTCATCCTGTATTATACTTAGAGCGCACTCAAATTTGCTGGTGCGCCTGGACAACATTTTTTCCCGACTGAACCGGTTACATCCGTATTATACCAAGTGACTCACTATTTGGGTGCGTCACTGTGTAAACATTACTTATCCCGACTTTCCAGTTACATCCCTTTTAACCTAGGGGCACTCATATTCTGCGGGGCGTCCTGTGTACATACATTACTTATCCCCGTATGATCCTGAGTTACATCCGATTATACTTAGAGCGACTCATATTTGCTGGGGCAGTCACGTTACATCTTTCTTATCTGACTGACCGAGTTTCATCCTTTTTAACTCCCGAGCTGCACTCATATTTCTGTGCGGTCATCTGTATATAAAAATTTTGCACAGAACTTGGGGTGTTTTTCAAAATTTAAGATAAGAATTGTTGGGGTTTTTTTTCCAGATCTTTATTGGGGGGAAAAGTTTTTCATCTGCAGGGGAGGAGCAGAGGAAGAGGTGATGAAGAACGAAGGGGAAAAACGAAAAAAGACCCCAAACCCTGGGAGTGAACCGTCTTTTAAAGTAATTGTCACCAATGAGCACGGGCGAAGCCCCTGCCCCAAAGGTGCGTAATTCCTTTGAAATGTAAATTTTCTTAAAAGGGGTTATCTCATCTCCTCTATGAACAATGCAAAGCGGAGCTCCGATTGGGACCCCCTATATTAGACAGAAGTAAAAAAAAAAATGTGAAATAACACGTTTCGATCTGGGGGCTCCACCTACCCAAAAATTACAAGGCAACCCTTCATTTTTGTGGCCGCTGAATTTTTATTTCCCCTGTAGTGGCCGCTGCAGATAAAACAGTGGGGTAACAAACCCTCCAGTGATCACAGCTACGTTTCAAAACCTCTGGCGTCACGGTTTTTTGGAGGATTTTTTTCTTTTTTTGCATGCGAGAAGAGGATTTCCCATAGTAGTGGCTGCTGCGGATTGGATGTCTGACCAGACAAGTCCCCCAGGGACCAAAGCTCCTATTGAAATAAAGTTTATTAGTCCTCTCAAATCTTTTCAAACATCATTAATTTCTTACTTAAAGGGGTTCTCCAGGACTACTTTTATTTGTTATAGAGCTCACAACTTAATTATATTTAATTTTATTATTGATACTCATTAAAAAGTATGTACCTGTTCTGCTTTACAAGGCAGAGAACCCTTTACTGCAAACTATGTGACGTCCATTGATCGCATGGCCTCAATGGACGTTTTGTCATCACTCAGTGGGTGTGCTTTAAAGCCAGGCTCAGCTCAGAAACATTACCCTGTAGTGGGTGTGACCTGAGCAGAGAAGATCTGGCTGCCTCTAGTGACTCATCAGTCACTATGTAAACAGAGGTGCTGACAAGAATTTAATAATTCAGAGCTGGAGGAGGAGGGTGTTGTACACATACAGTGATAACTATGTGTACATAGTGACTCATTACTGAGTCTAGCTGCCTTCATTATTGTTCACTGCCTTTACCTCTTCTGATAGGAGGACATGGTTAGAAGACTTGCATTATTTGATTGGCTGAATGTGCATTAGGACCTCTGCGCTTATTCAGCAACAATCGGGGAAAAAAAAAGTCTACCTACTGCTTTCTATATAAGAGTGGTACCAGGGTAAAGCATCATAAGACACTGTCCTGACATCACTGGGTACAGGGACGATGCCACATCCTCTACAGCAGGCACACAGCTTTCCCATGATCAAAAACGGATTGCATCGCCCATCTTTCTTGGATACTAGATGGGCTATCCAGTGTACAGGAAAGCTGTGTGATGCCACATTCCCCAAAGCAATCAGAGTTACAATGATGGGATAGCTGTGTACCTGCTGTGGGGGATGTACAGCATATACATAAAAATATATAAACCAAATTCTATGTATTTGTACATATATTACATAAATTATGGGATGAGGAAATAATGTTTTTTCACCATGTTACAAACTTATTGGTGACTATACCATACACAGCCTTCTGCAGTCAACCAAGGATTGAACTGGAGCAGAGATGCAGGGGCATGAGGTGTACATGTCTGACAATGATAATGAACACTGCTGGGAGGATTAGAGGGTGGATACAGAGAAGTCTTAGATGGTAACTGCAAGGGATTCTAGGACTTGTAGGAAATAGCTGCAGGAGAACCACTGACACTCCCACAACCAGGAAGCTTAACTGATCTTATGATAGATGAATAAGGAGGCAAAAGAAAAGAAACACAGGAAGGAAGTGGGGGGTCTTTATTTTTCAATATAAATGCTGATTATGAAGTCTTTAAACTCCCGATAACCCCTTTAACTGTATTCAATACATATCAAGAATTAAGGGTCAGTGTGATTGTGGGGGTGGGATTACACTATCTATAAGCATGAGGACACCTATATCTGCATGGGAGCCATGAGGACACCTATGTCAGCATGGGAGCTGAATATACAAAATTACAGTCAATTTTTTTTTATTTTGTGTTTTAAATGATTTGCAAAATTGGAATTAAAAATGTATTTTAGATGCATTGGAGCAATATCTAAGTTTGTTCGGCAAGGTGGACATGGTATTTAATGGAAGTTGTTTTTTTTCCAGCATTTTTCTCATTGACCACGCATGGACTTACCGCATGGAGCACGCTCGGCACCAGCTGATGGAAGTTCCTGGCCTTCTCCATCGTATGGCCAACCTCATGGGCATAGAGTTTCATGGAGAAGTTCCAGATGTGGACGTGGTGGAGATGGTCCTTAAGGAAATGTGGAAATACAACCAGACGTACCAGCTCTCCCACGGGGTGAGTGGGTGTTTTGTTTATCCTTGAGAATTTAAAGGGAAGGTTCATGTTGGGTTCTTGTCAGTAACTAAGGTTCTTCTGAAAGGGGTTGTCACTCAAAAAATTTATTATATACATTATTTTATATTCTAATTTCAATATAATATATATACATACATACATCATACATACATACATGCAATATGCTCCTGGGCCGTGTGAGGAAATATGATGAAAGTCACCCCAAGCTCTTCACCCAAATTCACTCAATTATTACAGGATTCAGGACTTTACCTAATCTCCCCCAGTGCTCAACACATGTCATTGAGGAAGCATTCAATTAAACAAAATCAGCAGGGACTAAAAGCTCACAGGGTCCTCAGTAATCTCGTTGGCACTTTGGCCAGGGTGTACGTGTTCCGAGAGGCAGAGCATCAAAGAGGGATAAGTCACAGTTGGGCTGAGATTATTAGGAATTATGGAAGAACCGTACATCACAGGCACACCCTAGTTTCATATTTGTGAATATGAAGTGTCCCACACGCATAGCTGTCACTCCCGCGTTTGTAGCAGCCACAGGCAGGGAGAAACAGGTAACTGGTACCAGGAACAGAAAAGCATCGAAATGTTTGGTACCCAGTGTAGCTTGGACTGGCCTGGTTCTGATGGTACCAGGAGCATGAACCTGTGGCATTGCCCTGGCGTGATATGTTCTGTGTCATGTCTGAAGCTAGGAACAGCATGGCCCTGGAAGAGATCAGCGTGTAGACCGTCCCAGGGGCGTGACGTGGGATGTCCCAGTACAGTAAAAGTGAGAGGGTTTTCTCTATTGAATGGGGGTGCATGCACTAGCATGCCAGGAGCATCCACACAGGACCCGTAGGCCATATTCACCCCCCGATGTGTACCCAGCACAAGGCCAACCTAAGGTAAATAGACACATCTTGCTGCCTCTTTGTCTGTACCCATATCCGTATTTGCATAATTGTATGTATAATTATATCCCTATGTATGTACTGTTTGTCTATGCTTTGCATAGCATATCTTTGGCGCATTCAACAGTGCTGTGTCTGGTGCAAGTTTTGCCATACGGCTCTTCATACATCTATAGAACAGGGCTTCCACAGGGCGCAAAATACTGCAAAAAAAGGCGCAGAACATTTCCAGAAACAGAGCCACATCCGTGTTAGGCTTTGTCGGCTTGCCACTATTCAAGTAAATGGGTCAGAAGTGCAGTACCTGACACCACCTGTGAACAGATGTGGTGCTGTTTCTGGAAAAACAAAAAACAGACTTTTTTTCTAATGCCTGATAGTTGAGTCGGATCTACTAACCCTGGTGATGGGGTGATGGCACATCCGTCTAGGTATTGGTGCCATATTTTCTTGTTCTAGGTCTCTGGTTTATTTTCTACATCTGTCTTTTCACAGACTGCAGAGGAGAAGGTTCCAGTTTGGTATATAATGGATGAGTTTGGGTCCAGAATTCAGCACTCGGACGAGCCAACATTTGCTGCTGCTCCGTTATATTATATCCCCCAACAACTAGCCTACACCATACTGTGGCCCCTTAGGGACTTGAGCAATGGAGGTAAATGTACTTGATGTTACTATGAAAGAATTGACTCTGGGCTGTTACTTAACTGGACTACTGACACGTCTTAAAGGGAAGCTCCACCTTTACCATCATTTATTCTATTCTCCCAGTTGCATCGTAATTGATTAACCCCTTACCGCCGGAGTCTGACAGAGCCCCATTTTTGAAATGTCATGTGTCACTGTACGTGAGAATAACTTTTTGACACTTTAACCTATCCATGTGATTCAGAGATTGTTTTCTCGTGACACATTGTGCTTTAAGATAGTAAGAAATTTTGGTCCAAAAGTCCTTGTTTATTTGTGTAAAATATCGAAGAATCGTGAAAAATTTACCATTTTCAAACTTCAAAATTTTCTGCATGTAAGACAGTTATTCCACTCAAAATAGTTTATAACTAGCATCAACCATATGTCTACTGTAGGTTTGCATCTTTTTTTTTTTTTAAATGTCTTTTTTTTTATTTACGTCATTAGGGGGCTTAGAGATTTAGTAGTAATTTTCAATAAAATTTGCAATATACATTTTTTTTAGGGACCAGTCCAGTTCTAATGTGATTTTGATTGGCCTGTATGTTAGATACCCCCATAAATGACTTAATCTAAGAAACTACACCCCTTAACGTATTCAAAACCGCATTTAGGAAGTTTATTAACCCATTAGGTGTTTCACAGGAATTAAAGCAAAGTGGAGGTGAAATTTCAAAATTTCACTTTTTTTGCAGATTTTCAATTTTTATCCATTATTCACAAGAATACGGTAAATGTGACTAGGTAAATGCAACATAATATCATTTCCCCCAGGTCTGCCGTTTTTAGAGATATCCCATATGTGGCACTAGTGCGCTATTTGGCTCAACCACAAGCCCCAGAATAGGAGGAGCACCTACTGGACTCTGGGGTCTCATTTTCAATACGATTTTATTTAGGCGCCATTTCAGGTTTGCAGACGCCCTAAGGTGCTAAAACGTAATAAACTCCCCTAAAAATACCCCATATTGGAAACTACACCCCTCACGGAATATATCCAGAGGTGTAGTGAGTATATCGACCCCACAGGTGTTTCACAATTTTTTTTTAGTGTTAGGCTATGTTCACACGGCTTAACTGCAGGGCGTAATTCCGCCCCGCAATTAAGCCGTGTGGCCGGGAGCGGGGGAGCGAGCGGGGGGCCGGCACATCGCCGGCCCATAGACAGTCCTTGCTAGCGGCGCGTATACGCCTCTAGAAAGTGACATGTCACTTAACTCCCCGCCCGGCGTATTCGCCGAGCAGGGAGAGGAGACGTAATGCATAGTTCTCTATGAGAACTGTGCATTACCGTAGTTATTGGGACGGATTCAGCCCGTAATTGGCGCAATACGGCGCGTAATTACGGACTGAATTACGTCCCAGAATAAGCCGAGTGAACATGGCCTTAAGCTGTGAAAATTAAAAATGTTATTTTTTTTCCAACAAACTGCAATTTTAGCTGAAAATGTTTCATTTTTACAAGGAATCCTGAAAACAAGGCACCCAGAATTTTGTCAATTTCTTCCAAGTTCGGCAATACCCTACATGTGGGTGTAAACTGCTGTTTGGGCGCATGGCAGGGTGTATAAGGGAGGGAGCGCTATTTGGCTTTTTGACGCCAGATTTTTGGGGCCATGTCGCATCTGCAAAGCCCCCAAAGTACCAGAACAGGTGAAACCTTCCAGAAGTCGCCCCATTTTGGATTCAACACCCCCCAGGAAACTCATCCAGGGGTGTATTGTACATTTTGGGCACACAGGTGTTCCATCATTTTTTTTTTTTTCCAGTATTGGGCTATGAAAATGGGGGGGGGAAACGCAGTTCCGCCATTGTTTTTTGGGCTTCATTCTTACAATGTTCGCCGTACGGGATAAAAAACAGGATAACTTTACTATGTGGTCGGTACAATTACAATGATATAAATTTTATATAGTTTTATTACTTTTACACAATAGAAATAGGTCCATAAAAAATTGCGTTTTTATGTTGTCCTATTCTAACAACCATAGCTTTTTTATTTTTCTGTATACGGAGCTGATTATGGGCTTGTTTTTTGTGGGATGAGTTGACGGTTTTATTAGTACTTTATGGAGTGCATATGACGCTTTGATCACTTTTTATCAAGGTTTATGTGAGGTGTTTTGAACAAAATACAACATTCCTGGTAGTGTTTTTTTATTTATTACAGCGGTCACTGTGCGGTATAAATGACATGCTAGCTTTACTCACCAGGTCAATATGATTGCAGTGATACCAAATGTATATTTTTTCATGTTTTACTGCTTCTACACAATAAAAACACTTTTATTCAAAAAGGAAAACACGTTTTTGCATCGCCATAGTCAGAGAGCCATGACATTTTTATTTTTCTGTGTACGGAGCTGTGTAGGGGCTTGTTTTTTGCGGGATGAGTTGACGTTTTTATTGGTATCATTTTTTTGGCGACAAGACTTTTTGATTAGTTTTAAATCCGTTTTTTGGAAGCAAGGTGACGAAAATACTGTAATCCTAGTAGTTTTTTTTTTAACAGCGCTCACCGTGCAGTATCCATGACAAGTTAGCTTTACTCTGTGGGTCGATACGATAACGGCGATACCCAATTTATATAGTTTTTTATGTTGAAGCACTTTAAAAAGAAAAAAATGTTTTTTTTTTAAAAACAATTTTTATGTATCGCTGTCTTCTGAGAGACATAACTTTATTTTTCCATGTACAGAGAGGTGTAAGGACTTTTTTTTTTTTTTTTTGTGGGATGAACTGACGTTTTAATTAGTACAAATTTGGCGTTTTATAAGAGTTTTTGATCGCTTTTTATTCCATTTTATGTGCTGCGGGATGAACAAAAATCGCACTTCTTTGATTGTTTTTTTTTTTTTTTTTTTTATTTTTTTTTTTTAACAGTGTTCACCGTACGGGTTAATTAATGACACATTCGTAGGACAGGTTGTTACGTACGCAGCGATACCAAATATGGGTACTTTATTTTTTATCTCTTTTGGGGCGTTTGGTGTCTGTAAAGGGGAAAAGGGCGGTGTACGTTGTTGTTTTATTCTTTGTGTTTTACGTTTTTTTAACTTTTTTTTTAACTTTTATTTTTTGACACTTTTTTTTTTTTTTTTCTTTTCCCCATAGGGGTAACAATTTCATTTTATCTTTGGGGTTGGTGTCTGTAGAAGGCAGGAGAATAGGCATGTTTGTTGTTTATTCTGGTTTCGAACATATACACTTTTTTCTATTCCCAGGGAATGCATTGTGGGCATCGTGACATCACAGATGGCTCCGGGAAGTGACTTTCAGTTCCCGGGGCTGTCTGGTAGGAGATCGTTGCTGTACTCTCGTGCAGCAGCGCGCCGGGGAGCAGGCAGGAGGGGTACCCTCCTCCTGCCTGCAACTTAGCTCCGACGATCTTAATTGATCGTCGGAGTTAAGGGGTTAAACACCCGCGGCCGGAGCTCACTCCGGCCGGGGGTGATGCGGCATGAAGTCAGCGGTAATTTACCACTGGTCCCATGTCACAATCGTGCGCGGCTCGCCCGCGTGATCGACAGGACGTATGCATACGTCCATTTGCGGGGAGTCACTTCCCGCTAGGGCGTATGCATACGTCCAATGTCGGGAAGGGGTTAATGAATCAACTTTGCAAGTAATAATCATTAAAATGCAGCTGTCGTTTTGGGTTATGCAGCTCCTATGCGGACCAATGTGTCTCCTTAGCAGCAGACTGCATGCAAACCCTGCGCAGCCTGATTCTGCAATGATATTGGCATCCGTCCAGCTCCTACTTCTTGCTAACCTATCCAACGTGACAAGTAGAGGGGAGATAGGAGGGAGTCTGACTGCAGAATCAGCCCATACTGGGTCTGTTTGTAGTCTGTTACCTTGGAGACATATAGGTCTACATAGAAACTGTGTACACAAAACAATAGATGTTTAATTGAGGCTATTTCACAGTTAATACATTTACTTTTTCATTAAAGGGTGTTGGTCTCGCACTCCAGAATACTGCTGTCAGCTGTGGGGAGACAATAATAAGACATTATTCCAAATATATTGCATTTGTTCCTCTGTTTTCCCTAAAGAGTACAAGTGAATTTTATTACCTCCAGGGGCAAATTTCAGTTTCCCTCAGTAACTGCCCTGTAAACAAATGTCCCTGGGGCTGTTTTTTCAATGAGATAACAGAGAGTGAGTCATCACACAGGTCAGCAGTGTCAGTCAGTGTCCTGTGCTGCAAGACATTAAAAAAGCTTGATTTATCTCAAGTAAACAGCTCTGTAATTAGGGCTTTTGTTTTGGGGATCAGATAAGAAGTCCTTTGAGTAGTTTGAGAAGCTAATCTGATCTAATTAGCATCTGAAAGCACAAGGTAGCTGTACAAGCAAGGAGCTTATGCAAATTAGTATGAACCAGGAAGTGACAGAGAATTTCTTTCATGCATTCTTTGAAACCCTGTGGGGAGACAACTCCTTTAAAATGGTTGTCTGAGAGTCACGGGCAGCTCCAGACTAGCACTGCCTGGTCAGGCTGTGGGTGGTTCTAGAGCAGTGATTAGCATATTTATCTCCTCTATAACTAGCTGAGCGTTGCAGAGAAATTTCATTGGTTAGTAAACAACGTTCAGACCTCCCAAGGGTAATAACAAGTGCTTTTCAAGGTATACAATTTAGTCCTGTTAGAGATAAAGACTCTGCTCTGATCGACCATGGTGAAATCACTCCCTGCTCTCTGTCTAATCAGGAAGGGAGATATAGATGGTAACCTATAGACACTTGTGTGCACTCAGAGCAGATAAAATCTCTCATTTCCTGACCAGGCCGGGAGCGGGGGGCTGGCACCTCGCCGGCCCATAGACTTGCATTACCAGTGGCACGTATACGCCGCTAGTAAATGACATGTCACTTATCTCCCCCCTCGGCATATTCTCCGAGCAGGGAGAGGAGACGTAATTCACAGTTCTCTATGAGAACTGTGAATTACCGTAATGACTGGGCCGTATTCCAGCCGTAATTTACACACTCCGGCGCGAAATAGGTCCAATTTTAAGCCGTATGAACATAGCCTAAAGGTCTTGATTTACCGTTCTCTACATTCTGAAAGCTAATAATGGTAGTGAGAAAACCCTCTTTAACTGCTTGACGACCACCTGTTGGATATAAGCGTGTGGTTGGTGGCTTTAATTCTCTGCACAGACATTCTAGAACATATATACACACATTGCAGTTGCACACTAAGGCTATGTTCACATGCCGTACTGCGGTGCATACTGTATGCGCCGCAGTACGCAGTGTGTTTCGGGAGCTCACGCTGATCAGCGCGTACTCCCGAGGCACGGAGGGGGGGGGGGCCACAGCCCGCTGGTCCCATAGACATGCATTATTCGCGGCATGTAATCACCGTGAATAAACGACATGTCGCTTATCTCCCTGCGCATACAATCCGATTGTATTGTACGCGTGGGGGGACGAGGTGTAATCCATAGTTCTCTATGGGAGCTATGAATTACTGTGATTGCGGCACGCATCTTGCTGGGTGTAAAGCGCAAATATGTGGCAAAATGTGCGCCGCAATTACCTAAGGGTATGTTCACACGCCGTATTGGATCTGTAAATAGCATCCAACATGCAGCTGTGTGTTTGGATGCGTTTTGGCTACAGCAGTAACACACCCTATAGTTTTAAATAAAGCGTCTGCTGCGTCTTTTGGATCAAGAATCGTCATGACAATTCTTTGAACGGATCCGAAAGACGCATCAGAAAGACTCCAGTAAACACACATTGGCGATCACTCGTCTGAACGCCGATGCGCCTTTTACATTGAAAGCAATGTAAATCACACTGCACAGTGTTAGATGCGGGTTTGGTTCCATTTAGGGTCCAAAACACGGGTCCAAACACACATCCAAAATCGGATCCAACACGCTGTGTTAACGTACCCTTAGGCTATGTTCACACGGACTTATTTTGCCCCGCAATTACGCCATGTGTAAAGGGGCGGGGCTGGGGAAGGGGCGGCAGCCCGCCGGCCCCTTAGACATTCATTATTCATGGTGCGTATTCGCCGTGAATAAATTACATGTCACTTCTCTCCCCGCTCAGCATATTGTGCGAGCAGGGAGAGGAGACGTAATCCATAGTTCTCTATGGAGTACGGCGCAAAAAACGGGCCGAGATACGTCCCAGAATAAGCAGTGTGAACATAACCTAATTGTGTAGCAGCACAGGTGGAGAGCCGGCTAAGAGTGATAGTTCTCCACTAAGAAGACAGGAATGGTTTATTACCATCCCTATCCAGATCTCTGTATATACAGAGTTCAATGTGACCGCTGGGGCTCGCTAATTACAGATGCCTCTGGGACCTAGCAGACCCAGATGAGCTCTGTAGTAAGTATAGGGGGTTGTTTCCTCCTATATTTCCCATGTAAGGCTATGTTCACACGGCTTAATTGCGGGACGTAATTTCGCCCCGCAATTACGCCGTGTGGACGGGGGCGGGGCGGGAGCGGGGGAGTAAGCAGGGGGCCGGCACTTCGCCGGCCCATAGACTCACTGCTAGCGGCGCGTATACGCCGCTAGAAAGTGACATGTCAATTATCTCCCCGCCCGGCGGATTCGCCGGGCGGGGAGAGGAGACGTAATCCATAGTTCTCTATGAGAACTGTGAATTACCGTAATGAATGGGCCGTTTTCGGCCCGTAATTGGCGCACTTCGGCGCGTAATTACGGACCGAAATACGGCCCATTTTAAGCCGTGTGAACATGGCCTTAGGGTATGATATTTACGTACTGGCATGCCATAATCGTGTTCGTTTTGCTGTTGAAATCAAGCACTTGCAAGAACATAATTTCAACAAGAAAACAACGCGTAACAATCCGAAGCAGATTTCTACATCCTATACTTTTACTTTTTTTTTACGGCGCTTGTACCCCTGAAAAGAATTGACACGTCAATTCTTTCAGGCACGTGCAAAAATTCTAGTGTGAAATACAGGTCCTGTGATTGACGCTTATTTGACATTCTAGTCTGAGAAGTGTATTGTTCATTGTTTTGGACATATTTTGGCACAAAATACGCTGTGTGAACATACCTGGGCTAATATACCAGATCCAGTGACAAGAGTAATCAGAAGGAAAAAAAAGTGATGTAAAAATGCACCTCAGAGGTCTGTTTCTGACTTTATGGGGGACACAATATATAAATTAAAGTATTTAAAAAACACAAAATCAAATATTTAAAAAAAAAATTAACAGCCCAAACTGCAACTTTTAGCCCCGAGAACCCTAACAAAAAAAATGTCCATGATGGAAAAGTGATGCAATTTCACATATTTTAGCACCACTTTTGCTGTTAAAAAATAAATTAAAGGGGTTATCCAGGAGTTAAATAATTTCATAGAACACTATAAACAGTATTTATATTGAAATGTAGATATTCCACTACCTTCATTTGTTTCTTATGTTTTCTGTTGCCTCCTTTTTTCATCTGTCATAAGATCCACTTTTCACAGTGAATTTCCTGCTTGTGGGATTGTCAGTAGTTTTCCTGCATCTTTCCTACAACTCCCAGACTGCAGTCTAAGACTTCTCTCCACTGTTATTACTGCTAGGGTCTATGAGCTGACATTAGTGTGTAATTCCTCCAGCTCTGCACTTGCTGTCACGATAATGATGATAGCTAGGACTCATGAGTCACTGTGTAAACCAGGCATCCTCAAACTGCGGCCCTCCAGCTGTTGGGAAACTACAACTCCCATCATGCATTTATATAATCTATAACAGTGGGCATGATGGGAGTTGTAGTTTTCCAACAGCTGGAGGGCCGCTGTTTGAGGATGCCTGGTGTAAACTATACAGTGATGAAGTCATTATTTTCATGAGAGCAGTACAAAACCTCCAGCTCTCAACTGCTGTTCTCTACTTATATTACTGTTCATAAGTTCTGCCGGCAGGACTCAAAGATAAAAATACAGTTCCAGTTCCCCTTCTCCTGTAATTACTTTAATGTAATTACTCCTATTCACTTCCAATCAATAGGTTGGCAAGAGTGAATGCAGCCCTATCGCTGTCTCTGCTCAGGTCACGCCCACTATAGGGGAGTGTTCCTGAGCTGAGCCTGGCTTCAAAGCAAACCCACTGAGTGATGATAAAAAGTTCACTGAGGCCACGTGATCAATGAACATCAGGTGGTTTACGGAAGATAAGGGGAAGGGGAGGACAGCAGGACAGGTGAATATCTTTAAGTATGAATTACAAAGTTTAATATAATACAGTTGTGAGCCCTACAACAAATAAAAATATAGTCCTGGAGAACCCCTTTAATTAAAAAATAATTTTTTTTTTTTTTTACAATTGTCCCTCGTATTCTAAAAAAAAAACCCAAAAAATCTTATGTAAATATTACATAAAAATAAAGTCTGGCATATGATGGAAAAAATTAGTAAAGTAACTGAGAGGGATAGTTTTCCAGCATTCAAACCTGTGTGTACTAAGAAAAAAAGAGAATGTCCCCGGTCAGGAAGAGGGGAGCGGGGCGACGTCAGGGTTGTTAAATTGTTTTTTTAGAGTTTTTGGGTTTGCCCCTTTTTTAGTTTTAAATTTTCAAGTTGGATTGCTCTCTTGTGTATGATAAGGTTCTTTCAAGGTTTTCCATATTCTTGCTGTCAGTGAATGTGAACGATGTTGTTTGCATCCAGAGGCGACAGAGCTGTGCAAACCGAATACATCTCATGGTTGAGGCTTTGTTCACATCTGTGTCAGGAGATCTATTGGAACCCTAGCCGCAACTCCACCCCGGATCCATCACATTATGGACGAAGCCCGACTCCGTTGACATCTGAAGGATCGTGCCGAAGTATCTGTTGGATGCCAGAAAATAAAAGAAAAAAGTTGGAGGCTCCAGATGCAGAAGTGAATAGAGTCTAAGAATTTGCTTTTATTGTATCCAGTCTATGCAGGATTGTTCCTATTCACTGACAGCAAGCAGAGATCTTGAAAATGCTAAAGAATTTTAGCACCAGATATGTTTGAAAGGTGCAGAACTTTTCACTGTAGATAGTAATGTATACTTTTGTTACTGTGACTCTACAGAGGAAGTGTCCCGGGATTACGCTTATGGAGAGACCGATCCTTCCATAAGAAGTGGTCTGCTCTTACCTTGGCTGCCTATGGATCTTACCCACATAGACCCTCAAACACCGGAGCCCTCGGAGGCCCATTATCAGGTGAGGAACCTTTTAGGGCACTCCAATGATAAGGAAGTATTCTATAGACTTGTGTCACAGCAAAAGGCTTGACCTAGTGCATATGGCAAGTAATCATGGCGTGGGGTTACATAGTTTGTAAGGCTGAAAAAAGACAGACGTCCATCCACTTCAGCCTATTGTCCTATAGTGTGGATCCAGAGGAAGGAAAAAACCCCCATGAGGTAGAAGCCAATTGTCCACATTTTAGGGAAAAAATTAATTCCCGACTCTAATCTGGCATCAGAATAAATCCCTGGATCAGCGACCCTTCTCCAGAATCCTGGTCACTATAACTTGTTTTTTTAATTTTATCATCACAATTTTTATAAAAAAAGTTATCCGGGACCCTTCCCAGAATCCTGGTCACTGTAACTTGTTATATTGTTACATCTAGAAATGTATCCAGACCCTTCTCCAGAATCCCGGTCACTATAACTTGTTATATTGTTACATCTAGAAATGCAACCAGACCACTTCTCCAGAATCCTGGTCACTCTAAATCTGTATTACTGTTATATTATTACATCTAGAAATGTATCCAGACCCTTCCCCAGAATCCTGGTCACTATAACTTGTTATATTGTTACATCTAGAAATGTACCCAGACCCTTCCCCAGAATCCTGGTCACTGTAACTTGTTATATTCTTACATTTAGAAATGTATCCAGACCATTTTTGAACTCAGTTAGTGAATTCCCCATGACAAGTTCCTCTGGCAGAGAGTTCCACAGTCTCTCACCGCTCTTACAGTAAAGAATTCCTTTCTATGTCTACGTAGAAACCTTCTTTCCTCTTGGGTGTAGAGGACGCCCTTTTGTTCTCAATATAGTCCTGAGTATAAATAAATCTTGGGAGAGATCTCTCGATTGACCTTTGATGTACTTATACATATTTATTATGTCCACCTGAAGCCGTTTTTTCTCTAAACTAAATAACCCTAATCTTGCTCATCTTTCTGGGTACTGTAGTCCACCCAGTCCTTTTATTATTTTTGTTGCCACCTTTGAACCTGTTCGAGCTCTGCAATGTCTTTCCTGTGCACTGGTGCCCAAAACTGTCCCCAATATTCCCTGTGTGGTCTAACCAGTGACTTAAATAATGTTCCCATCACGTGCATCTGTGCCTCTTTTATTACATCCCATGATCCTATTTGCTTTGGCAGCTGCTGCCTGACACTGGCTGCTACAATTAAGTTTACTGTCCACTAAGATCTTAAAGTCCTTTTCCATTTGTAAGGGAAGGTTGGTTCAGTTCACTGTTATTATACTTGTTTAGCACATACCATGCTGTAGTTATTGTACTGCAGCATATCTGAGATATTAACTTTATTACTTTTTTTAAATTTTTTATGGTCTTTTTTTTTTCTAGGCCATTTTTGTGGAGAATAAGGAGTCCCTACCTCTTCCTGTGGAGCCTGCGTTACACGACAAGGGTAAAATTTTTAAGTAAGTTTTATGTGATATTAATGACTTCTTTCATGTATGGGCAAATAGAAGTTGGTAATAGTATGTGTTCTATATGTTGCACAGACTAAGAGGGACTGGTTAATGTAAAATTCACATGCAGCAGTGGAATACAGTGGAATATAGGGACCCACACCCATCCTGTCTATGCTTTAACCCCTTCACGACCCTGTGCGTATGAGTACGTCCCTGGGCCGCTAAGGGGCTTTGCAGGGGGATCGCTCCGCGACCCCCCCCGCACAGCCGCCTGGTGTTAGCGGCAAATAGCCGCTAACACCCGACAGTAACAGCGCCGGCGGGTGGCTCCGCCCGCTGGCGCTGTTTTACCCATCAGACACCGTGGCAAAGATGGCAACGGCGTCTGAATGAACGCCGATCGGTGCCGCGCACAGATTGGTACGGTCATCGGCAGCTGCGCCAATCCGACGACCGGACACGGTGGTGGGGAGCCCTGTGAAGACTCCAGTCACTTACCCTGGCCGGTTTGCCCCACTTCCGTCCGCAGACAGGAAGTGAGGAAACCGCCATCTTTGTACACCCTAATGCGTTGCCTATGCAATGCATTAGGTTGTATTAACAATCGCGCCCCCTAGTGGTCAAGCACCATAGGGGACTAAATGTTACAGTAAAAAAATAAAGTTTTAAAGTACAAAAAAAAAAGTATTAAAAGTTCAAATCACCCCCCTTTCCCCATTTTACAAATAAAATCATTAAAATAATAAAAAAGTTACACATATTTGGTATCGGCGCGTCCGAAAAAGTCTAGAAGAAAAAAAAATTCCAAATGCCAAAATTGCGTTTTTTGGTCATTTTACGTCATTCAAAAAATGGAATAAAAATGATCAAAAAAGTCGCTTGCATTCCAAACTACTAGCGATAAAAAGTACACTTCAGCCCGCAAAAAATGCCCCCTCACTGACGTCCGTGGGTGTTAGTACAAAAAAGTTATTGGTCGCACAAACTGCCGCCGCGGCGCAAATGTCAAAAATAGAAAATGTTTGGAATTTTTTCATGGTACCAAAACATAACGGAAACCCTACATGTATGGTATTACCGGATGCGTAACAACCTGTAGAATACAGATAACACATTATATTTACCAAAGATTGAACGCCGTAAACGCAAATCACCCAGAAACATAGCAAAAATAAGGTTTTTTTTCACAATTTGTCCCACTTGGAATTTTTTTGCGGTTTCCCAGTATATTCTATAGTATAGTGAATAACACCATTAGAAAGTACATCTTTTCCCGCAAAATAAAAGCCCTCATGTGTCTATGTAGGTGGAAAAATAAAAAAGTTATGGCTTTCAGAAGGCGAGGAAGGAAAATCGAACGTGTCACAAAAAAACCCCCCGGGTCCTGAAGGGGTTAAATATGAGTTGGAAATACTCTATTAATTCATCAATACTCAAATTCTTCATGAAAAAAGGAATATATTGCACTGGGACTTTGATAGCATATTCTCAGGATCAGCCATTAATATGAGATAGGTGGAGGTCAGACTCTTGGCACCCCCACCTACCTGCTGACTAAAGGAGGTGCAGTGCTTTCACCAGTGCGCAGTCCCTTTCATTTTTTAGAAGACACTGCTTTACGGTACTATAGCTCCCTCTCATACACTTCAATGGAACGGAACTGCAATACCGGGCACAGCCATTATAAAGTGTGTGGCGCTGTGCCTTCTATACAACGAAGGTGAGGAGGACATTGTGGCTCCTTTACTCTGTTGATTGATTGAGGTAAAAGAGGTCCGCTCCCTATGACACCTAATTTAATCTCCTCTATGAAGACTGTGCAATTAAAGGGGTTGTCTCACCACAAGGATTGCTTTTTAGGTTAAAGATCTTACCAAAACAAGTCACTTTGCCATATGTGTCCATAACCTGTGTCCTACCTGTTCTTAGATATCCCCTCTTGGATGGGCTGCATCACTTCCTCAGGTTGCTGTAGCTACAGACCTGTTTGATCCCTCCTGATAGGCTACCAGCATTGGTTGCTATAGCTACAGACCTGGCTTCTACTGCAGCCTAGTATAAGCCAGTAGACACGCCCCTGAATTCAAAATGAAACCAAGAAAAGATGAATCCATGTAGTGAGACAACCCCTTTAATAAGGAAGCCCTGGTACCAGTACGCCCCTCACAGAGGTATAAATCGTATTTGTCTTTCAGAGTTTACACAGATATGCAACAAGTGCTGAACACCCTGAACCACCCTCGATTTGTATTCACAAACGATGAGAAAGAAGCCGACATTCTCTTCAACTTCTCCCACTTGAAAGATTATAAGTAAGTGTTTGAGAGGCCGAGGAATTTCCATAAGACCCAGGAGTCTAGCGTGGATCTGATTTCCTGGAGGCCCCATGGCTTAGTATCAGTTACAAAGAGGTAGGGAATAAATGGAAATGAGGAAGACTACGGGATCAAGCTTCACTGGGTTTGTTTGTGGTCTGTTACCATGGAGACACAGATCTTTATGGGACTTGTATGCACAAAACCAGACACAGGGTTTGTTTGTAGTCTGTTACTATGGAGACTCATAGATTTTTATAGGAGGTGTATACACAAAACTAGGCACAGGGTTTGTTTGAAGGCTGTAAGCATGCAAACACCTACATATTTATAAGAGCTGTATACACAAAACCAGACACAGGGTTTGTTTGTAGTCTGTTACCATGGTGACAAATAGAAAAAAGAGGCAGCACCACCAAAATTAAAAATAAAAACCACGTGAATTTAATCTCCCAGGTCTTTACAAATGGCTACGCTTCAGTCCTTCAATCTTGAGAATGGCCCTATGAAAGGGCTGAAATGTAGCCATTTGTAAAGACCTGGGACATTAAATTCACGTTTTTTTTTTTGTTTTTTTTATTTTGGTGGTGTTGCCTCTTTTTTTTTTTTTTTTTTTTCTTTTTTCTTTTTTTTTAATTATTATCTTTCTCCTATTCTTTCTATTTGTTTGCATCATTGTGGAGGATTTAGGGTCTGGCTCCGCAGGCGTGCACAGCACTGTTGGATACATGGTCATGAACAGTACTGGTTTTTGTTTATGTTTATATGGCCATGGAGACACATGTGTCATCATAGGAGCTGTATACATAAAACCAGACATGGGGGGGGGGTGTTTGTTGGTGGTCTGTTACCATGGAGACACATAGATCTTCATAGGAGCTGTATGTACAAAAGCAGATACAGGTTTTTGTTTGTATTCTGTAACCATAGAGACAGATCTTTGAGTGTTGTATACACAAAGCCAGACACCGTTTTTGTTTGAGGTCTTTTACCATGGAGACACCTAGATCGTCATAGGAGAGAGCCACGTTTTTCGGCGCACATTTCGCTGCGTATTACGCTCTATACACGGCGAAATGCGCGCCGCAATTACGGTAATTCATAGCTCTTGTAGAGAGCTATGGATTACGCGTCATCCCCCCGCGCGTACAATACGATCGTATTGTATGCACGAGGAGAGAATTGACATGTCATTTGTTTGCGTGGCTTACATGCCACTGACAATGCATATGAATGGTGCCGGCCCCCCCTTGCTTTAGGATTACGTGCTCCAAAACAGACGCCGTATTGCGGCGAGTACTATACGTGCCGCAACAAGCCGTGTGAACCTACCCTTGTAGATGCTGTATGTAAAAATTTAAACACAGGGTTTGTTTGTGGTCTGTTACCATGGAGATGCCTAGCTCTTCATAAATGCTGTATACACAAAATGAGACATAGGGTTTCTTTGTAGTCTGTGACCATTGAGAAACATCTATCCTCATGGGAGCAGTATAGACGAAACCAGACACCTGATTTGTTTGTATCTTTTAACTACGGAGGCTGATTTTGTTTATACAGCTTCTATGAAGATCTGTCTCTGTAGTTACAGGGTACAAACAAACCCCATGACTGATTTGGTGTATACAGCTCATATAAAGATCTATTGGTCTCCATGGTTACAGACTACAAACAAACCCCATGTCTGATTTTTGTGTATACAGGTCCTATAAAGATCTATGGGTCTCCATGGTTACAGACTACAAGCAACCCCCATGTCTGATTTGGTGTATACAGCTCCTATAAAGATCTGGCATGGGGTTTGTTTGAAGTCTGTAACCATGGAGACACCTAGAAGACGTATACGCCAAACCAGATATGAGGTTTGTTTGTAGCCTGTAACCATGGAGACACATAGAAAAAGTATACACCAAACCAAATATGAGGTTTGTCTGTAACCATGGAGACCCATAGATCTTCATAGGAGCTGAATGTACATAATCAGAAACAGGGTTTGTTTGTAGTCTGTAACCATGGAGACCCATAGATCCTCATAGGAACTGTATACTAAAAAACAGACCATATTTTTAATCAAGGCTATTGGCTGAGTAGGTCTGTGGAGGGGCAGATACTTTGTGAGATCCACAATTGACTTTTCTCATTCTAGAACACTCAGCATGGAGAAGCCTCATGTCCTGCTCAGTCAGTTCCCATGTGAGAATCTTCTGACCGTGAAGGATTGTCTGGCGTCGATGTCTAGAAGGGTTGGAGGAGCAGAAGGTCCAAAATGGCTGCCACGTACTTTTAATCTGAAGACTGAGCTGCCGCAGTTCATCAGCTACTTCCAACAGCGCGAGGAGAGGTAGGGTCTAAGGCTGCATAGGAGATTGTCCATGGCTGAGGTACAAATGGTTGAGGAGGTGTACAGCAGATGACCAATTTCATATGATCAAGAGGCCTAAAATTAAATATTTGCTTTAGAAAGAGCCACCTATGTACCCACAGCTTGTGTATCTTGTGTATCCACTCCAAAGTGAAGCAAATGCAGGGAGGTACAGGAGGTCAATTGCTTTACGTATTTCGTGCCATTGTCCCTGCAGAGGAGAAGACAATCACTGGATCTGCAAGCCGTGGAACCTTGCCCGGAGTCTGGACACGCATGTCACAACCAACCTGTCTTATATCGTACGTCAGCGGGAGAGCACGCCAAAGGTTTGTCTCAGCCGCAGTGTCTCAAGTTCAGTCATGTAATGTTCTTCATTGCTGTACTATTAATATTAAATGAACTAAAGAGGATGCGTCATGATGATACAGCTTGCTCCTGCACCCACCTCAGTGCTGGCCCAGGTCCAGGGAACACAGTCTCCTCATATTCTGCCGCCAGGTGTGTTTGCACAATCCTACAGCTTGTGTATGAATGCAGTTTTCAAAAAGTTGAGTCACTGTACATGCATAACATATACTGATCCTAGATTACATTCTGTATTATATTCCAGAGCTGCACTCACTATTCTGCTGGTGCAGTCACTGTGTACATACATTACTTATCCTGTTCTGATCCTGAGTTACATCCTGTATTATACTCCAGAGCTGCACTCACTATTCTGCTGGTGCGGTCACTGTGTACATACATTACATTACTGATCCTGTACTGATCCGGAGATAAAACCTGTATTATACTCCAGAGCTGCGCTCACGATTCTGCTAGTGCAGTCACTGTGTACATACATTACTTCTCCTGTACTGATCCTGAGTTACATCCTGTATTATACTCCAGAGCTGCACTCACTATTCTGCTGGTGCAGTCACACCATACATTACACTATTTATTGCATATTTTTGCAGAAAAACCTAGCTAACCTTTATTATTTCTGGATACCATTTCCTCACTCATCAGGTCGTGTCAAAGTATGTAGAGAACCCAGTGCTCTTCTCTCGGGATGACGTTGGGATGGTGAAGTTTGACATCCGCTATGTGGTGCTTCTCCGCTCTGTACGGCCCCTCAAGGTCTACGCCTACAATGTCTTCTGGCTTAGATTTGCTAACAGGTAAAACTGACCCACAGAGAAAAATTCTGTTTTAATAGGGGTAGGGTCTGACTTAGGAGGCCGCTGCTTAATACCCAGGGATTCTCTGAAGAACGTGCACTCCCTGAACTGTTTCCAAATCTCTAGTTACTTTAATGGAGATCCTTTGTAATAGGGCCTCACCAGTCAGATCACATATTGTAGTTGATCAGTGCCATAGAACCCAGTTCAGGGGGCTCAGCACCCATCCCCATCTCATAAACCAGTTAAGATTTTGGTGCTATGTTTTCTGTGTTTTTTGGGATTTAATTGTTATATCATCATATTCTATATTTACAGCTGCCAGAGGGGGAAGGAGACTGACTCGAAACTTACTAGAGATTATATTTACAGCTTCAAGAGGGGGACCTGCTAGGGACTTTATTTACAGCCTTCAAAGGGTAAATGAGTGATTGTAGGACCTACTGGGGACTATATTTATGGCTGTTAGGCTAAGTTCACACGGCATAATTGCGGGGCGTAAGTACGGCCCGCTATCACGCCGGGACTTCGGGAGTTCGCACTGACCGGCTTACTCCCGCGGGGCGGAGTGGCTGGCAGCCCTCTGGCCCCATAGACATTCATTACTAGCGGCGCATATTCGCCGCTAGTGATTAACATGTCACTTATCTCCCTGCACATTGTATTGTATGAGCGGGGAGAGGAGACGTAATCCATGGTTCTCTATGAGAACTGTGGATTACCGTAATGACTGGGGCGCATTTGGCTTGTATTTGAGCGCAGTACAACGCGAAATACGCGGCAAAATGTGCCCCAATTTAACCCGTGTGAAGTTGCCTTAGAGAGGAAGGGAGACTGACTTGGAAACTTACTGGGAACGATATTTGCAGCTGGCAGAGGGGGAAAAGACTGACTGGGGAACTTTAATGGGGACTTTATTTGCAGCTGCCGGTGGGGGAAGAACAAAGACTAGGGAATTTATTGGGGATTATATTTATGGCTGTCAGAGGAAACTTATTGGAGTCTATATTTACTTCTGGCAGAGGGCGAAAGACAGACTGGGAAAGTTTAATAAGGACTATACAGTTAAAACCAGAAGTTTCCATACACTATATATAAAGCCCCATCTGCATGTTTTTCTCACTAACTGACATGAAATCAGAATAAACCTTCCCCGTTTTAGGTCAATTAGGAGCCGAAATTATTTATATTTGCAAAATGCCAGAATAATGAGAGAGAGAATTTTTAAGGCATTTTTATTGCTTTCTGCAAAGTCAAAAGTTTCTATACATTTCATTAGGATTTGGTAGCATTGCCCTTAACCCCCTAACCCTTTAAGGCACCCTGACGTTCCTGTACGTCATGGTTCACTGCATGTTAATGCACCATGACGAGCAGGAATGTCATGAAATCTGTCTGTCTCCCTGTGCAGAGATAAGATGAAAGCTCTATGCTAATTGCTGTTTCTGACAGCTGATTAGCACAGTTACACAGCAGGTGATCAATCACAGGAGTCCCCTGCAGAGGATCGCTGGGATTGGTCAGTCAGTCTGCTGACTCGCCCATTACAGCTGATCCAGGTCCCAGGCTCTGTTCTGTGAGAGAGAGTGAGGAGATTGTATTTCTGTGCTGGGTCCTAGTGCTCTGTGCGGCGATCTGGGCTGTCACAGCCTGAAATACTTTATTAACCCCTCCACTGCCTAATCACTTCACTGCCCCTGTGATCTATTTGTGGCAGCTGTCTGATCAGACAGTTTGCCACTTTCAAGTTCCAGGAATTTTCTGCCAGTGATCATCACTGGTTCATCCAGTGAAAAACACACACTTCATTGCCAAGTCCCTGTTCCCCTCACTCATATTGTTATAGCTGTCTGATCAGTTAAAAAGACAGTTTGTAACTTCTGTTCCCACATCTGTCACTGCACATCACTACCCCAATAAAGCCTGAAAAATATTCTAAAACAAGAAGGTGCTCCTTCAATTCTGAAGCCTGTGGAAGAGTCAAAAAGCGCATATGGGCCACAAGTGGGATATTTCTAAAAACTGCATAATAAGTAGAATCATTATTGAGTTGCAATTTCTTGGTAAAATCTGCGGGGTTCCAATGAATAATGAAAATCGGAAATCTGCAAAAAAGTTAAAATTTAGAAATTTCACCTTCGCTTTTCATTAATTTCTGCAAAATACCTAGAGGGTTAATAAACTTCCTAAATGCTGATTTGACTATGTTAAGGGGTGTAGTTTCTGAAATGGAGTCATTTATGGTGGTTTCTAACATACAAGCCCCTCAAAACCACATCAGAAGTGGCCTGGTTCCCCCAAAAATCTGTTCTGCAAATTTTCTTGAAAATGTTAATTTGATACTAAATTTCAAAGCCCCCAAATGTCTTAAAAGATAATAGGATGTTTAAAAAAATCATGCCAATATAAATAGACAATTGAAGTTCATTATTTTCTACTTGGGGTTTGGGGTTACTGTGTCTTTCACACAGAAATTTAAAAAATTTTTTAAAAAAGGAAATTTTTTTCCAAATTTTTTTCAACATTTCGTATTTTTCACACTAAACAAAATTTTATTGACCAAAATTAATTGCTAAATTTAAAACACAAATTTCCGAAAAACAGTCCTAATCACATGGTAGGTAAAATATAAAAAAATTTTTTCACAGATAAATGGGACATTCAGATTTAAAAAAAGGTCTTTTTTCTTAAAAAGGGTTTTTATCGTTACAAAAATCGTCCAGATTATGGGGACAAAAAATAAGCACTTTTGTAATTGGGTTGCATTACCTCTGCATTGGTTTAGCAAAAGACACTCTGTAAATCTGTTTTTATTTCGCTGTTGCCGGTCAGAACGCCCCTGGGCATTTCACACCCCCCAAACACCCCCCCGCACTGTTTATTGGTGGCTGACATTTCATTCCCCTGTTTTTAAAACGCCCCTATACAGGAAACTCCCCCGGCCACGCCCCCGCGCGTGATTGCGCCTGCAACTTTGTTTACTCCCCTTGAGCTGTTAAAAAACATAGTGAAACCAATGTCCTTTGGGTCTATTACCCATCGCCAACTTTTGGGGCCCAATTTCTCAATTACTGGGGGTTTTAAGGCTTTTGCCAAAAAGGGTTATTCACCTCCCACAATCCATCCTTAAGCTGCTACTTGGAAAAGAAGCGTTCTGTTCCTCAATCGAAATCAACCCCGCCTCCTTTTGACGTCATCACCTTACGAAACATAAGGATTCAACCTGTTCGAATAACTTTTGTATAGTACATCTTAGGTGATTAGCCCTTCAAAACAGGGTTGGGGGTTCACGCCCCATCTTTTTTTTCTTTTTCTTTAAAATTTTTTAAAACAATTAAACTATGAAAAAAATATTTAACATCTAAATTTTATTCATTACACACCAAAGCTAACCAAAATAGTGCCCCATCCTTGCGTAACCCCAAGCACTTTCCAACATATGTGAACAATCTATCCTGGGGATGAACCAGAATAAAGGGGGGCTATTATGTGTAAAATCATTTTTAAATTGCATAATACATTTTGGTCCTCTACTATTTTAGAATTTAGGGGGGGGGGGGGAAAATTTTTCCCTTGAGGGACAGAAACTCCAAACCCCTCTTGTAAAAACAAACTAGTTTGTCCTCTCTACCTCTGACCACCAACCCCAATTAGTTAACAAGCGCCCGCCCTTTTTTCAAAAGCTGATTTGCTTTCCCCCCCATGTTTTTAAAACCCCAAGTCACTGAAGGGAAAACAGAGATCTTTACTTAAGCTGACATTTTAGTTTTAAAAGATCCTGCCTGATGGCATAAATTTGGGTGAACACCACTAAAGGAACACTGCTGGCTTTCATTTTGGTAAACAAGACATATGACATGGTTCTGGATTTGGACCTCAATCTGCAGACCTAAGCAGGCAGGGGGCTACAAGGGTGTTATAAATCCAGACAACCCTTCTTAACCCCTGCTTCAAACAAAATATTCACATTCTTCATGAGGGAGACACCCTCCTGGGAGGAAGACAACCCTGAGAGGGGAGACTCCGCCCCTGGATTTCTAACTCAATCTGAGAAAATTAGCGAACAAACACAGCAGCTCAAAAGATAAAAAACCCCTTTAACTCCAAAAAAAGCTTAGAACTTAAAAGGGTTAAGACCCGGGAATTTTTTTTGTTGTTGACAAAGTTTGTTTTTTTTCCCCCCCGCCTTCCCAAGCCGTAAATTTTTTTTTTTTTTCCCCCTACCATGACCATAGGGGTTTTTTTTTGTGGGCAAGATGTACTTTCTGTGTGTTATTCACTGTACTATAGAATAAACTGGAAAACCGCAAAAAAATTCCAATGGGACAAATTGTGAAAAAAAACCTTTTTTTCGCCATTTTGCTGTTTTTGCTTTTAACGCGTTCAACTTCGGGAAAATAATTTAAAAGTTTATCTTAAATTTTATTTAAAAAACGCATCCACAATAAACCAAAAAATGTAAAAGGTTTTTCCTTATGTTTGGTACCGAAAAAAATTCCAAACATTTTCGTTTTTGAAATTTGGCCACGCCCATTGGGTGCCCAATAACTTTTTTTTACAACACCTACGGGCGTCATGAGGGGGCATTTTTGCGGGCAATGTTACTTTTTATCACTAGCATTGGGGGTGCATGCACTTTTTTTTATCCCCTTTTTTTATTCCCTTTTTTGATGACTTAAAAGACCAAAAAAAAACCCAAATTTGGGGTTTTTGGGAAATTTTTCTTCTACGGGGTTTTAGCGACGGATAAATTATGTTATATTTTTATAGATCGGGCTTTTCGGATGCGGGGAAAACCCAAATATGTGAACTTTTTTATTATTTTAATGATTTTTTTTTGTAAAATGGGGGGAAGGGGGGTGATTTGAACTTTTAATACTTTTTTTTGTACTTTTAAAAATTATTTTTTCCTTAACATTGATCCCCCTATGGTGCTTGATCACTAGGGCTGATTGTTAATACATTTAATGCATTGCATAGACAAAGCATTAGACTTTACCAAATGGGGTTTCCCCACTTCCCCCTTTTATGGCCGGAATGGGGGAAACCA
>JAODAL010041068.1:0-36259 GCA_025379985.1 Phyllomedusa bahiana
ATCCCCCCTTGCCCCCATATACCTCCGGGCCCCCAAACCGCCTGGGGCCCCCCTATACGCCTGTCCCCCATATACCTGCCTTGGGCCCTATAACTGCCTAGTCCCCCTATATACTCCCTCTGCCCCAAATTTTGCCTGCCCCATTACTGCCTCGGGCCCCCATTACTCCCTCGGGCCCCATTTACCTTTTGTGGCCCCAAATGCTGGGGCCCCATAACCCCTCATCCCCCCAATACTGCCTGGGGCCCCTTTTAAACCCCTCAGTCCCCCTTATCCCTTGGGGCCCCACTATATACTCCTTTGGGCCCCATTACTGCCTTCCCCCTAATACTCCTTTGGGCCCCCTATCCCTGCCTTTGGCCCCATATACCGCCTGGGGCCCCAATCTGCTTCGTCCCCTTTTCCCTAACTGGGGGGGACTGCTTCCCTAAAATTAAAGGGATTTGCGGGAAAATTGAGGTTTCTAAGATTTTTTCCCAAAATCCCAGGGACAGTTTTGGGCCCACAATCCATAAAATGTAAACCCCGGAGGGAGAAAAAAGGGGGAAATGAAGATGCTGATCAAAAAGACGTTCCCCGGGGTCACTAATGTAAAGCGGGTAATCACTTATATGTCTGCAAGCCTACAACAACTATTTACCCAAATTGTCATGTTGGGGGATATTAATCAACCCTTTTACACTTATCACTGGGGGGTCCGTTCGGTCGGGGTTGCGGGATTTTTTGACCTTAATATAATATTTGGGGGGCCCTGTTTTGGGGAGGGTTTAGAACAACCTTTTCGGGTAATTTGTCCATGTATCGGGGGATTATTTGGGACTGTTTGGGGGTTTGTCATATAAAGGTAAAAATCAAAAAGTAAATTGTCATGGTGATTTTTTACTGTACTGACTGCAGGAGATGGGGGTCTTGGGGATGTCAAAAATTAGGCAAACCCAAAAGGGTTTTTCTCTGTAAAAAAAACATCCCATTCACAATACTGAAAAATGTGTGTCCCCCCAGCCCTACCAAAAAAAACACAAAGGGCCCCACCCATGTTTTAGGACCCTAGCAAGCCCCCGGGGGAACAGGCAGGCTTAGGAAGCTTAAAGGGGAGGGGTTTGGGGGTTTACAGGCTCTTAGGGGGGGTAGGGAGGGTTGGGGGGGTTTCAATCTTTGGGGGCTTATAGGCCCTTAGGGGGTTTATACAGGCAGGGTTAGGGGGCTATATAGGCAGGCTTGGGGGGGTATACAGGCATGCTTAGGGGGAGGTTATATAGGCAGGCTTAGGGGAAGGCTATATAGGCAGGCTTAGGGGCTTTAAAGGCAGCTTAGGGGGGTTTATTACAGGCAGGCTTAGGGAAGCTATAAAGGCAGGCTTAGGGGGTTATACAGGCAGGCTTAGGGGGGCTATATAGGCAGGCTTGGGGGGTTATACAGTCATGGTTAGGGGGGCTATATAGGCAGGCTTAGGGGTTTATACAGGCAGGCTTAAGGGGGCTATAAGCAGGCTTAGGGGGTATACAGGCATGCTTAGGGGGGCTTTTAATAGGCAGGCTTAGGGGGTTATACAGGTATGCCTAAGGGGGCTATATAGGCAGGCTTGGGGGGGTATACAGGCAGGCTTAGGGGGGCTTTATAGGCAGGCAGGGCAGGTAAAATAAGAAATAGCTTACTTACCTCTGTCGACGCTCCCCCGATGCGACGCGCTCCAGCCTCTGTGACGTCATCGTGCTGCCCACGTCAGCACTGTGGGCTGGTGCCTGCTAGGCTTAAGGCCTTAGGGCTATCAGAAAGAGTAGCAGTGCGGAGGACCTGGGCGTTCAGAGGCAGGATGCGGCGGGCGTGGAGCTGAGGGGCCCGGCGCACCTGTTATTTTCACTGCCGGCGGGCACAGAAGCGGCATGATCAGGGTAGCAGACGTGGTAGCAGCTGCCCCGGAGCCCCTAAGTCTGCTACCCCGGTAGTTACACCCTTGCAGATCTCCTTGTCCCCAGTGACCTAATGATCTGCTGCCCTGAGCCCAACACCTGAAGACGCCCAGCAGAGGCTCATCGAGGTCTGAGGTCCTGTCTGTGACTGCTCTGCCCGGCTGCCATGTGCCGTGTGTGAACCTATAGACTTTCTGTTCATCCTTCCACAATTGGCACTTGGTAGAGAGCTGATCAGAAACAGAGGGGCACAATTCTGATTAGTAGGATCCTCTTCCCCTTTGTTCTAGTAATTAGTGTGACCCTCTGCCTTCTCCATTACTCTGTGCTCCTCCTCCTAGACCTGTCCTCGTCCTTCTCCATTACTCTTTCTCCTCCCTAGACCTGTCCTCTGCCTTCTCCATTACTCTGTGCTCCTCCTTCTAGACCCGTCCTCTGCCTTCTCCATTACTCTGCTCCTCCTCCTAGACCCGTCCTCTGCCTTCTCCATTACTCTGTGCTCCTCCTCCTAGACCTGTCCTCTGCCTTCTCCATTACTCTGTGCTCCTCCTCCTAGACCTGTCCTCTGCCTTCTCCATTACTCTGTGCTCCTCCTCCTAGACCTGTCCTCTGCCTTCTCCATTACTCTGTGCTCCTCCTAGACCCTTCCTCTGCCTTCTCCATTACTCTGTGCTCCTCCTCCTAGACCTGTCCTCTGCCTTCTCCATTACTCTGTGCTCCTCCTCCTAGACCTGTCCTCTGCCTTCTCCATTACTCTGTGCTCCTCCTCCTAGACCTTTCTGCCTTCTCCATTACTCTGTGCTCCTCCTCACAGACGTATCTTCTGCCTCCTCCATTACTCTGTGCTCCTCCTCCTAGACCTGTCCTCTGCCTTCTCCATTACTCTGTGCTCCTCCTCCGAGACCTGTCCTCTGCCTTCTCCATTACTCTGTGCTCCTCCTCACAGACGTATCTTCTGCCTCCTCCATTACTCTGTGTTCCTCCTCCTAGACCTATCCTCTGCCTCCTCCATTACTCTGTGCTCCTCCTCCTAGACCTGTCCTCTGCCTCCTCCATTACTCTGTGCTCCTCCTCCTCCTAGACCTGTCCTCTGCCTTCTTCATTACTCGTTGCTCCTCCTCACAGATGTATCCTCTGCCTTCTCCATTACTCTGTGTTCCCCCTCACAGACCTATCCTCTGGCTTCTCCAATACTTTGTGGACCTCCTGCTTTACCTGTTCTCTGGCTTCTCCATTACTCTGTGCTCCTATTTGTACTGTATTCTGCCTTCATTTTTACTCTGTGCTTCTCCTTCTAGACCTGTCCTCTGCCTTCTTGTTACTCTAATCTCCTCCTGCTAGACATATCCTCTGCCTTCTACATTACTCTGAACTCCTCCTTGTAGACCTGTCCTTTCCATAACTGTGTGCTCTTTCTCAACCTTTCCTCTTCCTTCTACATTACTCTGTGCTTCTGTTTGTAGACCTGTCCTCTGCCTTCTCCATTACTTTGTGCTCCTCCTCCTAGACCTATTCTCTGTCTTCTCCATTACTCTGTGCTCCTCCTTCTAGACCTGCCCTTTGCCTTCTCTATAACTCTGAGCTCCTCCTTCTGGACCTATCCTCTGCCTTCTCCATTACTCTGTGCTCCTCCTACTTGACCTGCCCTTTGCCTTATCTAAAACTCTGAGCAGGGGTGTAGCTATGGGAGGTGCAGTGGTAGCAGCTGTTACAGGTCCCTGCATCCTGAGGGGGCCCAAAAGCCACTTTGACACATAAGAAGACACCAGTATTGGAAATGGTACATGGTAACTGGCAGGAGCCCCATTTCACTTTTTGCACCAGGGCCCAATAACTTAAAGTTGCTTCAAGTTTGCTTGCAAGCTTTGTACATGTGATATATGTAGTGACAGCAAGAACATCCCAACAGGGAACATAGAGATTCAGCTGGCAGGGGTGTAGTTATAGGGGGTGCAGCGGTAGCAGCTGCTGCAGGGCCCTGCATCCTGAGGGGGCCCAAAAGCCCTTTGACCCATAAAAAGACACCAGTGTTGGAAATGGCACATGGTAATTGGCAGGTGTGCCAATAGGGCAGTACGGGCAGTACTCCTGTCAGGGGCACTAATCAAAAAGGGGCCCACTGATATGTTAAAAATAGGAACTGGTAATGGGTGGGGCTCCATTTCATTTGGCTGTATGGTTAATAGCTGACTGATGGCAGCCCTAGTAACAAGAACTTGAACTTGCACCTCAGCAGGCTGGACTAGATTAGACGGCAGTACCATTGGTGGCAGCGAGAACATGGCAATGGAAAAGCGAGGTTCCGGTTTGACAAGATAAGACGGCAGCACCATTGGTAGCAGCAAAAACATGCCAATGGGAAACATCGAGGTTCAGGATAACAGGACTTAGTACATTTGGTGTTAGTACAGGTGGAGGCATTTATAAAAGAAAGATCTAGAGGGCTACAAGGAGGAGGAGTAAGAGGTGTATGCAATTGGGCATCAGAGCAGACAAAATCATCCTATTTGGCCTCTTGATCTTTTGAAATGCCTTCTGACCCCAACAGCATTGTGTGATCAAAGAGCTCTTCAGAATATGGATTATTTGGAGTGGTCTGTATATTGGGTTGTGACATTCGGCCTGTGTTTGCTTCAGGTTGGACTGATGATGATGATGACATTTGTGGCCGTGACTGAGAGGAAGAGGAGGTAAAACCGCTGGATGCAGGGTCTGATAACCACTGAAGAACAGATTGGCGATGCTGTTCAGTAATGAGACGCACAAGGAACTAAGCAAGCAATGACAGGCCTGACGGTCCTGCAACTGATGATGTGCTCGCTTTTGTGTTGCCCGGATTACTGGAAGGAGCGCCTTGTCTCGTACCTCTATCTCCACCTCCTACGCTCCTCCTTACTCACTTACCACCTCTAGTTCTCTCCGTGTTCGAAAGCTAAATATGATATATGTACAGAGTACATCTTGACCGTGTATAGAAAGTACAAAGAGAATCAGCTCACCACCTGAGGCAAGGATGCACGGACCCTCCAGGCAACAGGAACAAGGGTACAAAAGCAGAAAGTTGTCCAGCAATCCAAATGGCCGATTAAAAGTTCAGATTTATTGTTGAATCTTTAAAATATTTAGCAGCATGCAGACACAAGGCAAATAGTGCACGGCACAGCTTGACCGTGATATCACGGCTTTTCACGTTATCTGCTCTGATCTGTAAACAAAGGCCATTGAAAACCATTGAGAAGGTGAGATAACATTCTGTGCCGTGATATCACAGTGCAATATCTGTTCTGTTTAGTTTTGCTACATCTGTAATAAAAAAGAAAGTGTATATATATATATATATATATATATATATATATATATATATATATATATATACACATGTGTGTAATTACAATAACGCACTGGTATGTTTCAACGTTATGTGGACTTTAAATTACACTTTTTGTTGTTGAGTAAGATTTGTCAACAGAGAGAACTCTATTTCCTGGATATAGATCTGTATGACAATAACACATGGGAAATTTGAAAGGTATTTCGCCCCCAAAACTGCCAAAAATGAACTTTTCTCCACTCAGAATAATTTTCAAAGACCAACCACTATTTAGAATATATTTCTTTGTATAGGAGATTTGGAGATGGTGTGTTATAAAATTATTCCACCCCCAATACTGCAAAAACAGAAGTTTTTGGGCACTGAGTATAATTTAGCAAATCCAAGCACTCTGTATAATATATCCATGTATATGAGAGTTAGGCGTTATTTGAGCCCTCAAATGTCATCTAATAACAGCTTCCGGGTGTGGGAAAGATGCAGCCAGCAATACCAAACTCCCTAACTTTTGCTATCTATGGAGAGAAAAATGCTATCTAAGGGCGACATGTATGATCGGGCTTTTCGCCTGTTTTTGAGAGTAAACAGCGCCTCCCGTCCCGAATCCCCATGTCGGAGGCAGGGATGCGGTGTTAGGCACAGCGTTCGCCACTTTCAGCTGCGGCCCACATGAAGGGGCGGGCAATGGGCGCGGTGTGGGCGCGCTGTAGGCGTTCTGGGGGTGGGACGCGGCGCGCTCGAAAACCCCGAGGCATGTACGATCGCGGCTCGCCAAAGCGTGGCGCAATGCAGCGCTCTGCAGCTCCGACAGTCATACCTAGTTTATTTTGGTCTAAATGCTCCGGCGGCGGCGAAGTGAAGCAAGAACGGAACATGCGAGGAAGCAGATAGAAGATCACGACAGAAATCTCGGCGCTCAGCTCGTGCGGCATGGAGTATGAATCCGAAAAAATCGCCTTTATAAAGGCGGAAAACATTATCAGAAAAGAGCTCAAACCTCAAAAATAAAAAATATTTTTTAAAAAATCACTTTCCAAAAATCTAGAACGGCGCTACATCAAGAATTCGGATATTGGAAATTGCCGGGAAATACAGTAATTCAAATTCTGAAACTATTCTCATTGGGCGGCAGAAACTGGCCAATCAGAATAGGAGCGACAGTGGAACCATTAAAACCTATGGAGAACTATTGACCAATCAGAATCAAAGGGGGGACAGTTCAAAATACAGACAAAATGGCAGAAAAGAGCTGATTGGTTGAGCTAGCGGGGCTTGGCTATCTCGGTCAATCAGAATAGGAGCGACCAGGACCCATTATAGCCTATGGAGAAGTTTGAACCAATCAAAATCAAAGGGGGGACTGTTCAAAATACAGTAAAAAGCGAAAAGAGCTGATTGTTGAGCTAGCGGGGCTTGGCTATCCCAGCCAATCAGAGCGCGAGCTACTTCTCCCATTATAGTCTATGGGAGGGTCGGCGCAATGCAATCTCGGCTCTCAGCGCCGTGCGGCATGGAGAATGAATAAAAAAATATTTTTATTAGGTGTAAAATATTCTCTGAAAAAGATCTCAAACCTTCTATAAACATAAAATCAATTCAATCCGAAAAACGCTTTGTCGCCGAGACCGGCGCTACATAGGGAATTGCAATAGAGAAAATCCCCGGGGAAATACATAATTCAAATTGTTTAAGCTCTTCTGATTGGTCGGCATAAACCACCCAATCAGAATAGGAATGACAGTGGCCCTTCTAACCTATGGAGGAAATTGACCAATCAGAATAGGAGGGGACAGGACCCATTCTAACCTATGGAAGAAATATTGACCAATCATATTCAAAGGCGGGACAGTTCAAAATACGTTAAAAAAGGCGAAAACAGCTGATTGGTTGAAGCGGGCGGGGGCTCGTCCACTTAGCCAATCAGAGCGCGAGCTACTTTCTCATAGAGTTCTATGGGGAAAGAAATGCAGAGCGAGCTCTGTGATTGGCTAAGTTAAAAGAGGCGCGGGTATTTGGACCAATGGGAGAGCGAGCGATGCTCCTATGAGTTTTCTAATGCAATCTGAAATAAAACTGTATATGGCCGAAATCAAATGATAAAACTCCAGAAGTTGTCCCGATGTGTAATAAAAATGAATAATAATCTGGGGGTAACGAAAAAAAAATATTAAATCAATAAATCATGTTTTTTTCTTTATTTTCGTTGCACCCATACTATTGATCCTTGGCTAACGAAAAATAAAAAAAAAATCATGATTTTATTGATTTAATTTTTTTTTTTCGTTACCCCCATATAATCATTCATTTGATATACACATCAGTACAACTTCTGGAGTCTTATAATGTGATTTCGCCCATGTACAGTTTTATTTCAGATTGCATTAGAAAACCCATTGGAGCGTCGCTCGCTCTTCCATTGGTCCAAATAACCCCCGGGCCTCTTTTAAAATAGCCAATCACAGAGCGCGCTCAGAATTTCTTTTCCCAAGAACTCTATGAGAAAGTAGCTCGCGCTCTGATTGGGTAAGCTGGATGAGCCCCGCCGCTTCAACTAATCACTCGTTTCTGCCCTTTTTTTCTGTATTTTGAACTGTCCCGCCTTTGAAAATGATTGGTCAATATTTATCCATAGGATATAATGGGCCACTGTCACTCCTATTCTGATTGGTCAATTCTCCTCCATAGGTTAGAATGGGCCATTGTCGCTCCTATTCTGATTGGCTGGTTTATGCTGACCAATGAGAAGAGCTTAACCCAAATTTTAATTACTGTATTTCCCGGCAATTCTCTATATTGCAATTCCCATGTAGCGCCCGGTCTCGGCGTCGAACACGTTGTTCGGGATTGAATTGATTTTTGTTTATAAAGGGTCTCATTTTTTTTCAGGGGATTTTTACAACAATAAAAATGATTTTTTTATTCAACCCCATCCCCCGGAAGGGGAAAGCCAATCTTTTGCCCCCATCTCTCATAGACTACAAGGGGGAGAAGTATTTGCCTCTATTGCTGAGCTAGCCAAGCCCCCGCTAGCTAAACCAAATCACTCTTTTTTTTGCATTTTTACTGTATTTTGAACGTCCCCTTTGATTTTGATTGGTTTAAAATTCCCCAAGTCTAAAATTTGGGTCCCTTCGCTCCTATTCTGTTGGGAAAATAGCCAACCCCCTAGCTCACCAATCAGCTCTTTCTGCATTTTTTCTTATTTTAACTGTCCCGCCTTTTAATTTTATTGGGCAATAGTTCTCCATAGGGTTTTAATGTTCCTTTGCTCCATTCTTTTGCTGGTTTTTGCCGCCCAAAAAATAGCTTCAAATTTTTAATTACTGATTTCCCCCAATTTCCAAAAATTCTAATTCTTGTTACGCCGTTCTAGATTTGTGGGAAAAGGGTTTTTAAAGTATTTTTTATTTTTGAGGTTTGACTCTTTTTTTATAATTTTTGCCTTTTAAAGGGATTTTTTTTATTCCCCTACGGACATCTTTTTAAGATTTTCTCGCTTTCTCCCGCCTGCTCACTTGGGGAAAACTGGAGGGGCCCTCCCCCACGCGCCCATGTCCCCCACACCCCTGTCCCCCCACTGCGCCTTCCCCCCACTGCGCCCCACACACGGGGGAGGCGTGGGGACTTTTCCCCCCCTTTATGAGTCAAAACCCGGGGGGCGAATAAAGCTCACCCCGCACTGCGCCCTTTGCCCCACTGCGCCCCCAAAACACGGGCGGGCAGACTTAAATGGAATTATGATCGCGCCCGCGCCCGACAAAATCAGGGGCAATTTTGCCGGAAAACCGGGGGGAAAAGGGGGCGCCACCCGGGGGGGTTCATACATTCCCTTAAAACTTGATTTTCTAATTGCTGTACACCCCCCTAATAACTACCTAACTAATTTAAAAACAGCTTTTTTTGTCTAAAAATTGGCAAAATCAAATCTTGTGCCTCAGCAAGCAGACAGAGAGCAGTCTTACAGCACTGAAAGGGAAAATAAAATGGCGTTCACAAGGGAATCATGGAAATATAAATTAAACATGGGCATTTTATTTTACACCCAATGAGGCCCCCACAACCCCACGATGACTTTTTTTTCACTTTTTCTCTGATGTTGGTGGGGCCCCCCAAAAGTAATAAAGGTGATTGGTTCCCCCAAAGGGCAGAAAGGTGTTAAACTATTTAAAATGGGGGTGTGGGCCCTCTCGACTGAACTTTTCAACGAACAGTAAAACGTTCAGTTCAAGTTCATGAATATCGAGATGTTCGACTCAAACTTAACTTTTCTCGAACGGTTCGATCAACACTATCTCACATATGTTATGGCTGGGCCACAGCCTTCCCCTTCCAGACACCTCCCCACATGTAATCTTTGTCACAAGCTTTTCCTTCCATACTTCTTCTTCCTAATCTCCTGACACCTCCCCACATGTAACCTCTGGGCCATAACCTTGCTCTTCCATACACCTCTGTTGCAATCTCCGTATACCTCCCCAAGTTTTTTTCTGCTCTTCACAGATATAAGGAATGCCCTGCCTCCTGCCTCCTGCCTCTTCAGAAAACCATACGTCCTATGGTACCTCCGCTGCCACCATCGGACTGTATGATGAGCCTCTACTCGATCTCCATCAGATCAGGACTCCTCGTGGGCGGGATCGTCATATTCCCTCAATACTCGTCTATTGCTCATTAATCTCTGGTTTATGTTACCCCTGTGCCCCTCCTCCCATACTTCATATATACAGCGCCCAGGGCCGTTCCTAGGGGCGGGCGGTTAGCCCTGGACTCTGCACGGCCGTTGTAAAACAGCCGTGCAGAGTCAAAGCCAGCAGCTGCGCACACTTAGTGCAGCTGCCGGCACAGGGAGGAGGCAGGACGGATGGTTCCCCTCCTGCCTCCTCCCCTGTATGTATCAGCGCTCAGTCAGCGCTGATACATACACAGCATCGCAGGGGGCACACGGCTTTCACCGCTCAGTCTTGGCTCCCGTCCCAGGAGACCCCGGGAGCTGAGTGTAAACGGCGTGAGGACGTCACGCCGCTTACACTGAATCCCAGCTCCCGGGACCTGGCCGCTGCAGGGATCCTGGAAAGGTGAGTGAGTTTTTTTATGTTATTATCCTTAGCTACAGGGGGCAAAACTGGCTACAGGGGGCAAAACTGACTACAGGGGCAACTGGCTACAGTGGACAAAACTGGCTACAGGTGGCAAAACTGGCTACATGGGTGAAAACTGGCTACAGGGGACAAAACTGGCTACAGGGGACAACTGGCTACAGGGAGCAAAACTGGATACAGGGGGCAAAACTGGATACAGGAGGCAAAACTGGCTACAGGAGGCAATACTGGCTACAGGGGGCAAAACTGGCTACGGGGGCAAAACTGGCTACAGGGGGCAAAACTGGCTACAGGGGACAACTGACTACAGAGGGCAAAACTGGCTACAGGGGGCAAAACTGGCTACAGGGGACAACTGGCTACAGGGAGCAAAACTGGCTACAGAGGGCAAAACTGGCTACAGGGGGCAAAACTGGCTACAGGGGTCAAAACTGGCTACAGAAGGCAATACTGGCTACAGGGGGCAAAACTGGCTACATGGGGCAAAACTGGCTACAGGGGGCAAAACTGGCTACAGGGGGCAAAACTGGCTACAGGGGACAAAACTGGCTACATGGGACAAAGGGGGCAAAACTGGCTACAGGAGGCAATACTGGCTACAGGGGGCAATACTGGCTACAGGGGGCAAAACTGGCTACAGGGGGCAAAACTGACTACAGGGGCCAACTGGCTACAGGGGGCAAAACTGGCTACAGGGGACAACTGCCTACAGAGGGCAAAACTGGCTACAGGGCGCAAAACTGGCTACAGGGAACAACTGGCTACAGGGGGCAAAACTGGCTACAGGGGACAACTGGCTACTGGGGGCAAAACTGGCTACAGGGGGCAAAACTGGCTACAGGAGGCAAAACTGGCTACAGGGGGCAATACTGGCTACAGGGGGCAAAACTGGCTACAGGGGGCAAAACTGGCTACAGGGGACAAATGACTACAGAGGGCAAAACTGGCTACAGGGGGCAAAACTGGCTACAGGGGGCAAAACTGGCTACAGGGGGCAACTGGCTACAGCGGGCAAAACTGGCTACAGGGACAACCGACTACAGGGGGCAAACCTGGCTGCAGGGGGTAACTGGCTACAAGGGGCAACTGGCTACAGTGGACAAAACTGGCTACAGGTGGCAAAACTGGCTACATGGGTGAAAACTGGCTACAGGGGTAAAAAGTGGCTACAGGGGACAACTGGCTACTGGGGGCAAAACTGGCTACAGGGGACCACTGGCTACAGAGGGCAAAACTGGCTACAGGGGGCAAAACTTGATACAGGGGACAAAACTGACTACAGGGGGCAAAACTGGCGACTGGGGGAAAAACTGGCTACAGGGGGCAACTGGCTACAGGAGGCAAAACTGGCTACAGGGGGGCCACTGGCAGGGCTACAGGGGCAACTAACTACAGGGGCAACTATCATGGCTGCTGGGGCTACTATCTGGTTACAGGGGGGTATGCACCTCAGACTGAGAAGAGAACGTTGGTTTGTGGCCAAGCAACAAGGTTACTCTAGAGAGAGTGTCTGCTGTGGGGGCTGCAGAAAGGCTCTTTGACTACGAAACAAGTAGATGTACTGAGTGGACTTCAGTTCTGGGATAATACAGAAATTTACTCTCCCAAAATAACCTCTCCCACAGGAACCTGCCCCCTGAGGGCTTAAAATATATAAGGGAGAGAGGATCCTGCCCGTAAGAACTTACAGTCTACAAAGGAGAGAGGACCATGCCCCTGAGAGCTTACAGTCTACAAGGGAAAAAGGACCCTGCCCACAAGAGCTTACAGTCTACAAGGGAGAGAGGACCTTACCGGTGAGGCTTACAGTCTACAAGGGAGTCAGGACCCTGCTCGCAAGAGCTTACAGTCTACAAGGGAGAAAGGACGCTGCCCCCAAGAGATTAAAATCTACAATGGAGAGAGGACCCTGCCCACAAAAATTTACAATCTACAAAGGAGAAATGACCCTGCCCCAAGAGCTTACAGTCTACAAGATAGAGAGGACTCTGCCCCTGAGAGCTTACTGTCTACAAGGAAGAAAGGACCCTACCTGAGAGGCCTAAAGTCTACAAGGGAGAGAGGACCCTGCCCCCGAGAGTTTACAATCTACAGGGAGAGAGGACCTTGCCCCCAGAATTTACAATCCACAAAGGAGAGAGGACCCTGCCCCAGAGAGCTTACAATCAACAGGGAGAGGGAACCCTGTCCTGAGAACCTTCAATCTACAGGGAAAGAGGAACTTGTCTGCAACAGCTTACCATTTACAAAGGAGAGAGAACTTACAATCCACAGGGAAAGAGGACCATGTCCTCTGGAGCTTACAATTTACAAGGGAGAGAAAATCCTGTCCCAGAGAGATTACAATTAACAAGGGAGGGAGGACCCTGCCCACAAGGGAGGGAGGACCCTGCCCCTGAGAGCCTACACTTTATAAAGGAGAGAGGACCCTACCCTGAAAGATTACAATCTATAGGGAGAGAGGACCTTGCCCCGAAGAGCTTGCAATCTACAAGGGAGAGAGGACCCTACCAATGATAATTTACAATCTACAAGAGAGAGAGGACATTGTCCCTCAGAGCTTACATTTCTACAGGGAGAGAGGACCCTGCCCCTCAGAGCTTACAATGTACAAGGGGGAGATGACCTTGCCCTCAGAACTTACAACCTACAATGGAGAAAGGACCATGCCCCTGAGAGTTTACACTCTATAAAGGAAAAAAGACCCTTCCCCAAGAGTTTACAATCTACAATGGACACAAGACTTTGCCCTGAGAGATTACAATCTACAGGGAGAGAGGACCCCGCCCCCAAGAGCTTGCAATCTACAAGGGAGAGAAGACCCTGCCCTCGAGAGCTCACAATCTACAAAGGAGAGAGGACTCTACCCCTAAGAGCTTACAATCTACAAGGGACAGAGGACCCTGCCCCCAAGATCTTACAATCTACAATGGAGGAGGATGGAGAAAGATGAAGAGGGACGGAGATGCATGCATTATGGTGTAGGGACAGCAGAGGTATTGTAGGATGAAGGCTACTGAAGAGGTTTTCAGCAGGGTCAAGATGACTGGTAGGCACAGCTAGATGACCGCCTAGGGTGCATGCCTCTGCCTGTCAGTAAGGGGGCGCAGATGTATGGAGCACACTCAGGAGCTGTTAGTTACACCTGGAACCTATCTTCATCGGCTGGGATTGGAGATAATTATCTGGAGATTAGGTCACGGATGGATGGCATTTCTACCAACTTTTGAAAGTGACCTTCAGGAAGATTTAGAGCTGCAACGGCTGGAGATTGCGCTACAGCTGTGGCCTGTCTCCCAAAGAATCACACTGTGTAGCCAGAACTCTGTCTCCAGCACTCCCAGAAGATCAGCCGCAGGGGATAGAGTTTAGTACAGTCATGCTTTTTGTAGTGTTTCTATTTTTCTACAGGTTTCCCTTTTGGACTATGATGGACTCATTGGACTACATCAGACTAACATTGGACCCATTTCTTTAATAAAATGGTCAATTAGTGTTTTTTCTTAAATAAAGTGTTTTTGTGTTGTGTCACCCTGTTTTTTTACCATTTGATTCTGACAGGACCCAACAGACACCTCTCCTTTACTAGCGCTTTCTCACCCCAAGGCTGACACTACACCCGTCTCCTGTTTACCATCAGAAGCAGACCCTTTGATGTGGATGGTCTGCTTCTGGGGCTGCTCTGGAATCTTGTTATTTTGGGGGAAACAGCCTAATATTAATGGACCTTCCCATCTTGATGTTATCAGTCTTCAGCTGTCAGATTTACCTTGGCTGGTCATTAAATATGTGGGAAACCCCAAGTCATTTGATTAAAATGATTTACTAATTGTTAAAGTGGATGCCTATTTTAAGATTTGTAATAAACAAATAAATAATAATAAAAAAAGATGTTAGGTCCCGACATATTTCATAACCAGCTAACGTAAAACTGGCAGCTGCAGCTTGATATTATGTGGATGGGAAGGTCCATGGATATTGGGCCCTTCTCAGCTTTAAAATACCAGCCCACAGCAGCCCCAGAAGCGGACCATCACATTAGATGGTTCGCTTATGATATTAACCCAGCTCTTCCTCTATCCCCTTGTAAATTGGGTACTGTGGTAATAGAGAGAGGGGGTTAATGTCAGCCTTGGGGTGACAACAAACATGACTGACTGACACCAAGCCCTAGTTAGTAATGGAGAGGCAACTGTCAAATGGGTATATTAATAACTCCTGAATTTAAAAAAATGCAATGGCACAAAACACAGAAAAACACTTTAAATATACTTGTCGGATATACAGCATCCATAGCAGCTGTGTGATGCCCAATCCTCCACAAGTGGCACCCAGTTTTCCTATCATAGGAAAACTGGGTGCCTACTGTGGGGAATGAGGCTTCACCTAGCTTTTTTGGACACTGGATAGCCTGTCAGTTTCCAGGAAAGCTTGGGACGCCCCATAATCCACAACTTGAATCTAGTTTTCCCAACAATGCAGATTGTCATCAATTGTGGGTCTGGGTCTGTAAAAGCTTGTAGCATAGGAGTGGTTTTCTGCAAAATGATTGGTGTTCTTGTTCTTTTTGCTCAGTTATATTAAAGATATCATTTTGCCTTGTCACTTGCTCCTTCTATACCAAACACCTCATAACAGGGATTCATGACAGGAACTTTAGAGACCTAACAGTTTTTTCCAACTGGAAAATAAAATCTATGAATTTGGGATTGTTAACAATTTCTTTAACGCCCCAAAAAATCCATATATCATACCAGTAAGGACTGTATCTTTATCCATGCTACCTATAGCGTGGTCACCACATGAGTGACTATATAAGAGATTTCATAGATAACCACCGATTATCTGACTCCAAGGTTTCTGGTTTGTAATAAAATATTCTAACCTCGAATATGTTGTATATTTTTGCAAATAATCAGAGGAATGACTCCTCCCCACCTACAGCTGGGATCATGAGATGATAAAATGATAGAACTGCAGTAGTTATATCATGGGATTTCAGACACTGGATATATTCAGCTTTATGATTAAGAATCCTGGGCTCCCCAGTGACGGAATAAATTGTCATTAATAAGCAGCAACATCACGGTGAAGGTCATGAGGGATCAGAACTACAACATACAGGTGTATAAATAGAGAGGAGCCAATGCAAAGGCATTGACTACATGACTAGAGCTGCTCCAGGTCTCCTCCCTGTATGTAAGTTACATATAGGAGCAATAGGAAAGACGAAGACTCGAAGCCACGGTTGACCATTGTTTTCATTCAGTCCTTCAGGAGCCTTATTGGTACCATGTGTGTTCCCATTGCTGGTTGGTAGGGAGGAGGTGGCCCTTGTTAATGGTGCTGAATCTGCATGATCCACTATATGTGCTCATAGCTCATATAGACTCCGGGGTGGCACCAATACTTTCAGAGTTGGCTACCTGGGAGAGAAAGTTTGTGTGTGGGACCCAGCATTGGTTTGGGTTTTGTTAATTTGTTTGTTTTTTCGGGGGGGTTCTCATGGTTCCTTTATCGCTTTGGTAGCTTCATAATGATTGGTTCCATTAACTCCATGACCTACTATATATGCTCATAGCTCATATATATTCATTTGGTGGCGCTAATATTTCCAGTCCCAGCTACCTGGGAAAGGAAGTTGACAAATGGGGCCCAGTGCTGATTCAGATTTTGTTTAGGACTGTAGTTCTGACATGGTGGGTAAATCGATGATTAGTTTTGTTATCTCTGTTGCAGCTCAGAGATTTTAGGTTTCTTAATCTGTTTGGTAGCTCTAAGGGGGAGATTCCTTTCATTTCTTGGTATTGTATCACTAAGATTGTGGATTCCTTTAACTTTTTAGTAACCCTGAGATGGAGAGTTCCTTTAATTCTTTGGTATGTCTGAGTTGGGAGTTCCTTTCATTTTTTGGTAGCTCTGAGATGGTGGATAACTTTAACTATTTGGTTGGTCTTGAATAGAGGGAACTTTTATCTCCTTAATAGTTCTTAGACGGTGAGTTCCTTCCATTATGTGATAGTTCTTACATGGTGAGTTTCTTCCATTCTGTGATAGTTCCTACATGGTGAGTTCCTTACATTCTGTGATAGTTCTTAGATGGTGATTTCCTTCCATTCTGTGATAGTTCTTAGACGGTGAGTTCCTTCCATTCTGTGATAGTTGTTAGCTGGTGACTTCCTTCCATTCTGTGATAGTTCTTAGATGGTGAGTTCCTTCCATTATGTGATAGTTCTTACATGGTGAGTTCCTTCCATTCTGTGATAGTTCTTAGATAGTGACTTCCTTCCATTCTGTGATAGTTCTTAGACGGTGAGTTTCTTCCATTCTGTGATAGTTCTTAGATGGTGAGTTCCTTCCATTCTGTGAAAGGTCTTAGATGGTGACTTCCTTCCATTCTGTGATAGTTCTTAGAAGGTGAGTTCCTTTTATTCTGTGATAGTTATTAGATGGTGAGTTTCTTCCATTCTGTGATAGTTCTTAGATGATGAGTTCCTTCCCTTCTGTGATAGGTCTAAGATGGTGACCTCCTTCCATTCTGTGATAGTTCGTAGACGGTGAGTTCCTTCCATTTTGTGATAGTTATTAGATGGTGACTTCCTTCCATTCTGTGATAGTTCCACATGGTGACTTCCTTCCATTCTGTGATAGTTCTTAGATGCTGACTTCCTTCCATTTTGTGAGAGTTCTTAGACGATGAGTTCCTTCCATTCTGTGATAGTTCTTAGATGGTGACTTCCTTCCATTCTGTGATTGTTCCACATGGTGACTTCCTTCCATTCTGTGATAGTTCTTAGATGCTGACTTCCTTCCATTTTGTGAGAGTTCTTAGACGATGAGTTCCTTCCATTCTGTGATAGTTCTTAGATGGTGACTTCCTTCCTTTCTGTGATAGTTCCACATGGTGACTTCCTTCCTTTCTGTGATAGTTCCACATGGTGACTTCCTTCCATTCTGTGATAGTTCTTAGACGGTGAGTTCCTTCCATTCTGTGATAGTTCTTATATGTGAGTTCCTTCCATTCTGTGATAGTTCTTAGACGGTGATTTCCTTCCATTCTGTGATAGTTCTTAGACGGTGAGTTCCTTCCATTCTGTGATAGTTCTTAGACGGTGAGTTCCTTCCATTCTGTAATAGTTCTTAGATGGTGAGTTCCTTCCATACTGAGATAGTTCTTAGACGGTGAGTTCCTTCCATTCCGTGATAGTTCTTAGACGGTGAGTTCCTTCCATTCTGTGATAGTTCTTAGACGGTGAGTTCCTTCCATTCTGTGATAGTTCTTACATTGAGTTCCTTCCATTCTGTGATAGGTGTTAGCTGGTGACTTCCTTCCATTCTGTGATAGTTCTTACATTGAGTTCCTTCCATTCTGTGATAGGTCTTAGCTGGTGACTTCCTTCCATTCTGTGATAGGTCTTAGCTGGGGAGTTCCTTCCATTCTGTGATAGTTCTTAGACGGTGACTTCCTTCCATACTGAGATAGTTCTTAGACGGTGAGTTCCTTCCATTCTGTGATAGTTCTTACATGGTGAGTTCCTTCCATTCTATGATAGTTCTTAGATGGTGAGTTCCTTCCATTCTGTGATAGTTCTTAGATGGTGACTTCTTTACATTCTATGATAGTTCTTACATTGAGTTCCTTCAATGTTTTGGAAGCTCTAAGATGGTGGTACCTTTAATTCCTTGCTACTTTAGCTCTGAGATTGTATGTTACTTTAACTTTTTAGTAACACTGAGATGATGGGTTCCTTTATTTCTTTGGCATGTCTGTTTTAAAGTTCCTTTACTTTTTGTTAGTTCACAGATGTTGGGTTTCTTTATCTCCTTCATAGCTCCATGATGATGGGTCCTTTATCACTTTAGTAGCTCTGAGAGGGTAGGTTCCTTTAACCTCCATGAGCCACTATATTAGCTTATAGCTGATATTTATTCATGTGTAACTCTAGTACTTTCAGGGAGAGGAAGTTGACGTATAGAGTGCTGGTTTGGATTTTTCTATCTTGCTTGTTTTTTGAGTTTTTTTGGGACTTTATCTCTACAGAACATGTGCTATTACCTATTCACTATTTTGCAATCTTTTTAGTTATCATTATACACACAGGGCAAATCATCAGAACAGATATAATGAGTTGTCACTAAGTCATCCCATAAGAAATAGACCCCTGACAAGTGATTGGCTACGGAGTCATGTTTATATGGCATTGTCATCTTCTGGAACTATTGGGCCCTGTTATATCAGAAGCCTGTCATTTTCTCTGGGAGCTGGTTATGTAAAACTCTACCAACAGTGTTAGGAGTTGATTATTCTTGACTTTGCTAGCTACTTGGGTCTAAAAAGCTAAGATCTTTTAACACTTCCGTAGCCCTGAGATGGTGTGTTACTTTAACTCTTTGGTAGTTGTAAAATGGGATTGTTTTGTCTCTTTGATAGCTCTCAGATGGTGTGTTCCTTTAATTCTTTTATAGCTCTAAAATGTTTTGGTGGCTCTGAACTGGAGAAGGAAGATGCTGGAGAGGAGGTCAGCCAGGCTGCACGTGGATCAGGGACAGGTGAGTAATAGAGCCGGCATGAACTCGGACCGACCCTTGGACTTCAGCATGAGCAAGCAAAGTTGGGGAGAATTGGGCGTATGTGTTGGCCCTTGAACCAGACTGCAGTGTGGAGCTCTTCAATCACTTTAGTGGTTTAGGAGTTGATTATCCTTGACTTTGTTACCTAGACAGGTCTAAAATGGCAGGTTATTGTAACACTTTGGTAAGTCTAAGATAATAGGTTCTTTAATCACTTTAGTAGCTCTGAGACATTGAGTTCTTTTAACTCTTTTGTTGCTCTGGGATAGAGGGTACTTTTAGGACTGTGGTAGCTCTTAGATAGTGAGATTCTTCAATTTTTTGGTAGCTCTGAAATGGTGGTTTCTTTAATTTCTTGGTACTGTACCTCTGATAATGTAGGAAACTTTAATACTTTAGTATCCATCAGATGGTGAATACCTTTAGTTCTGTGGTATGTATGAGTTGGGAGTTCATAGATTGTGGGGTTCTTCAATATTTTGGTCGCTCTGAGATGCTTGGTTCCTTTAATTCTTTGGTAAATCTATGATAATGGATTCCTTATCACTTTCGTTACTCTGAGATGGTGGGTTCTTTCTCTCTTGGTGGCTCTGAGATGGTGGATTCCTTTAGCTCTTTGGTTGCACTGGCATAGAGGTATCTTTTATCTCTTTGATAGCTCTGAGATGGTGTGTCCCTTTACTTCTTTGGTAGCTCAATGATGATGAGTTCCTCTATAACTTGAGTAGCTCTGATTGGTACCTTTAATTTGGGAGCTCTGAGACAGGGGATTCTTTTAGCTCTTTGACAATTCTCAGATGGTGCGTTCCTTCAATTCTTTGATAGCTCTAAAATGGTAGCTTCCTTTAATGTTTTGGTGGCTCTGAACTGGAGAAGGAAGATGCCGGGGAGGAGGTCGGCTAGGCTGTGCATGGAGTGGGGACAGGTAATAGAGCCAGCAGGAGCTCGGACCAACCTTCAGATTGCAGCATGAGCAGGGAAGGTAGGGGAGAAGCTGCGCTCTACAATCGCTTTTGTAGGTTTAAGAGTTGATTATGCTTGACTTTATTACCTAGACAGGTCTAAAAAAGTAGGTTATTGTAACACTTTGGTAAGTCTAAGGTAATGGGTTCGTTTATCACTTTTGTAGCTCTGAGACGTTGGGTTCTTTGAACTCTTTTGCTGCTCTGAGATAGAGGATTCTTTTAGGTCTTTGGTAGCTCTTAGATAGTGAGATTCTTCAATTCTTTCAGATGTTGGGTCCTTTAATTTTTTGTAGCTCCTTTAATTCTTTAGTAAGTCTAAGGTAATGGATTCCTTATCACTTTAGTTGCCCTGGGATGTTGGGTTCCTTTCACTCTTGGGGGCTCTGAGATGATGGGTTCTTTTAACTCTTGGTGGCTCTAAGATGGTGGGTTCCTTTAGCTCTATTGTTGCTCTGGCATAGAGGTATCTTTTATCTCTATGATAGCTTGAGATGGTGGGTTCCTTTACTTCTTTGGTAGCTCCATGATGATGCGTTCCTCTAGCACTTGTGTAGCTTTAATTGATACCTTTAATTATTTGGGAGGTCTGAGACAGGGGGTTCTTTTAGCTCTTTGACAATTCTTAGATATTGAGGTCCTTCAGTTCTTTGGTAGCTCTGAGATGTGGGCTCCTTTAATGCTTTGGTAACTTTATGAGGGTGGTTCCTTTAGTTATTTGGTTCTGTAGCTTTGAGATTAGTGTTACTTGCCTTTAGTGTGTATCTTTAACTGTTTGCTATGTCTTATTTGAGAGTTTCTTAATTTTTTTTGGTATTTCATAGATGATGGGTTTCTTTATTCTTTTATTAGCTCTGAGATGGCGGGCTCCTTTTACTCTTAGTATTTCTGAGTTGGTTCCTTTAATTCTTTGGCATATCCGAGTTGAGAGTTACTTTAATCTTTTGGCAGTTTTTACATGATGGACTTATTTATCCCTTTGGCAGTAATGAGATGAATTATTTTTAGTAACTAAGGAGAAACTGTATTATGTAATATGAATGGAATGGTCTTCTATATCTGATCTAGTCATAATAAGACATAAGACCAAATCAACATAAGTCAAAAATGTAATTGTAGGCTCCAAGAAAGTCTTCTATGTAACTCTTTGTATTCATTCTACAATTATTTTTCTCACTATTTTATTCTTAAAGTGCCACTTTTGGAAGTTCTCTGAAGAGACGATGGTCAATCAAAGTCAAGTCTTAGACTTTGTTCTTCTCGGTTTTCCCGGTATCTCTGAAAAATTTCACATCGCTGTCTCCATGAGCTTCTTTGTGATCTACAACATCTCTTTGTTCTCCAATGGTATTGTGCTAAGTCTGATCACCTTCCAAGAACACCTGCGTCAACCCATGTACATTATTATCGCCAACCTGGCTCTCTCCGACCTCATATTTGACACACTGACCTTGCCGAAAATCATTGCCAAGTATTGGTTTGGTGAGGGTTCACTGTCTTTCGTGGCTTGTTTTTTTCAGATGTTTTTTGTCCACAATTTGGGTTCTTTAGACTCATTCATCGTCATGTTGATGGCAGCTGACCGGTTTGTCGCCATTTGTAGACCTTTGCACTACTGTTCCATCGTAACTAACAAAGTGATTTCAGTCTTCTGCTTCCTCTTTTGGTTGACTTCCTCATTGATCGGTCTTGCGATTGCCATCATGGGTGCCAGTCTTCCATACTGTGGGCCAAACAAAATTAGGAATTGTTTTTGCTCCCTCACCCCTGTATCAGTTTTAGCCTGTGTAGACTCCATCACCGTCAGACGTATCGTCTTCACCATTGCTCTGGTCGTCCACATCCTTCCATTATCGTTCATCATATTCTCCTATACGTTCATTATATGGAAAATCCATCAAATGGCCCGAATGGAGAATTGGCAAAAAGTTTTTTATACCTGCATTACTCATTGGCTTGTTATATTCCTGTACTTCGTGCCCAGGTTGGCGGTTTATACCTACAATCAGTTTCAACTAATTTCTAACGCCGATGTCAATGCCTTGCTTATCTGTATTTACTCTTTTGCGCCACATTTTACAAGCCCCATCATCTACTGTCTCCGAATGGAAGAAATAAGAAAGACTTTGAAAAACATTTTTGGAAAATTGTGTCTCGTTCAATGCAATTACAATGTTGAACGTCGATTGAATTTGAAACAATAATTTATTTTGTTTTTTTTTCATTGAATTTAACATTGTTCTATCATTGGTTGATGGTGATCATGGAAAAATAGAAATTAAGAGAAAAATAAATCAAAAATATTTTATCAAAAAATTTGTGCTAAAAATTATTTATTCATTAAACCTTTTTCAGTTTGTAAATATTTAAGTATTTTATGTACTTATTTTATAATAACTGCAAAAGTATTGATATATTAAAATATTCATCAAAATAGTATTCTTAACCCTTTAAGGTCTAAGCCTGTTTTGGGGTTAAGGACCAAGTCCTTTTTTTCAAATCTGACATGTGCCACTTTATCTGTGAATAACATTTCAATACTTTTACCTATCCATGTGATTCAGAGATTATTTTCTCATGAAACATTGTGCTTTAATTTGGCAATTAATTTTGGTCAATAAAATCCTTGTTTAGGTGTGAAAAATATCGAAATGCTGTGAAAATTTTGAAAAATTTGCCATTTTCAAAGTTTACAAATTTCTGTGTGCTCGACACATAGTCACACCAAACAAAGTAGTAAAAAATGAACATCTACCATATGTCGACTTTGTGTTGGCATGATTTTTTTAAACATCCTATTATTTTTTAAGACATTTGGGGGCTTTGAAATTTAGTAGCAAATTTTAACATTTTCAAGAAAATTTGCAGAACAGATTTTTTTTGGAACCAGGCCACTTCTGATGTGGTTTTGGGGGGCTTGTATGTCAGAAACGTCCCAGTCATTACGGTAATCCACAATTCTCATAGAGAACTATGGATTACGTCTCCTCTCACTGCTCGGCGAATACGCCGAGGGGGGAGATAATTGACATGTCACTTTCTAACGGGCGTATACGCGCCGCTAGCAGTGATTGTCTATGGGCCGGCGAGGTGCCGGCCCCCCGCTACCTCCCCCGCTCCCGCCCCACCCCCGGCCACACGGCGTAACTGCGGGGTGTAATTACCTCCCGCAGTTAAGCCGTGTGAACATAGCTTTAGTGTCAAGTATTTCATGTTTTAGATACATAAAAGAATATAACTTTTTCTGGCAGTCAATTAAATGACAGTCTGATGTAAAAGTTATTAAAAAATAAATACATCAAAATATTTTATTACAAACATGCTCTGAAATTTATTTATTCAGACTTTTTTATTTTTTTTTCTATATATTTAAGTATTTATGTACTTATTTGGTAGAAATTGTTAAAATATCTGATACAATAAGACAATTCTCAAGAAATTCTTACTAAACATTTTTCTTTCTTGTATTATCCTAGCTAATAAATTTTTCTAGAATGTTCTTGTATATTTTTGTAGAGTTTAGCTACAGCTTCTGAATTGAGTTTTACTGGCAAAGTTACAATCAGGGTCAAGTATTTCAATCATCAGTTACAATCATTTACATGACAGGTAAACATAAAAGTAAAAAAAAAAAAATCAAATAAATGTATTTATTCAGACTTTTTAAATTTTTAAAAAATATTTAATTATTTGATGCATTTATTTTGTATTAATTGCAGAAATATCAGAACTATTTAGGCAATTCTCAAAATATTATTGTTAATAAATTAATTTTTTACAATTCTTTTTTTTTTTTTTTTTTTGTAGTTTTAGTTAACCCCTTCCCACAGCAGCCTTCACTTTATCCCCCCACCTTCCAAGAACAATAGCTTTTTTTTATTTTACCGTTTACATAGACGAAGGTTTTGGGGAGTATTTTTTGGGATAAATTGTGTTTTTAATTCACTGAACCACATAACATACTGAAAAACACCCCCAAAATATTTGTGGGTTGAAATGAGGAAAAAATGCAATTGTGCCATCTTTTGGGGGGATTTCGTTTTCATAGAATTCAGTGCTTGCTATAAATGGCGTACTAACGTGTATTCTGCAGGTCGGTCTGATTCTGGTGACACCAAATGTTTTAGCACTTTTTTAAGTTTTTATGGTTTTTTTAGCAATTTTTTTTTTAAGTCTGACATTTTTTTTGCACCAATAACTTCTTGTTTATGGACCTGAGTGAGGACTCGTTGTTTGCGGGCTGAAGTGTAGCTTTTATTGCTGACATTTTGGAAGAGGACGGTCCTTGCCGTTCATAGAGACTGCTCTAGGAGGAAGGTGTTACCTACACTAGACAGCGCTGGGAGCCGCGAGCCCCTCTGCAGGCAGCAACAAGTTTTGGCATCGCTGTCGACAGAGAACACGCCCGCTCACTGTCTTTTGAGGGGTTAAACAAAACTACCCAAAAAAACACAAGTTTGGTGTCTGGATTTTTTTTCTTTTTGTTACTATGGTGTTCACCTTTCAATAGATTAGAGATTTACAGACATAATGACATCAAAACTGTGTAAATTTAAAAATGTTTCTGTTTAGCTATAAAATGTCAAAAAACGGCGTCTTGAACTTTTCTTGGTTTTGGTTTATTTTTTTTTACTATTTTTATTACAGGTACTTGAAATTCTATAAGTAACTGGACCACAGAAGAGAACTATCCCAGGTAAAATTAAAATATTGTTGAACAGTGTATAGTAATGGATCTCCTATTATGGCTTATAGTGGGGTGTAATAGTAGTAGTAACATGGCAGCTATGGAGGCCTTCATTAGACCCTCGGCTTCCATTTCTTATATGGGGGGGGGCCCATCTTTGGAAAGGGGGCAGGGTTTGCGCAGCGTATCATATCCCAAAAATTTATCCCTGTTGCGGGTTGGTGGGTAAAATAAAGTGGATAGGCTGTTTGTAAATATCCCAAATTGTGGCCGGGTTTGGAAATTTTAAGGTGTTAAAAGGGTGTGGTTTTGCAGACTATCCCCCTTTGCGGGTTGGGGGGTACTTTAAGGTGTAAATAAATGTCTGCGACATACCCCTCATTGTTTTTTTTGGTAGGTATATAAAGGTGGATTTGGCTGTTGCACTTATCCCCCATTTGCTGGCTTGGTGGGTTTGAAAGGGTTGTGATAGGCTTTTTGGGGAAGGGGGGGGAAAAGGGAAATTGTCCCGCAGCATTTTTATGTGCACACCGTCCTCTTTGGGTGGCTTGGGGGGGATAAAAGGAGTGATGGGTTTTGTCTGAAAAAAAATACCCCTTTGTTGTAAACTCGGTGGGTATATATAGCCACTTGGGGCCCACCCGAAAGCCACTGCATATGAGTGCACATGCCTCTGGCTTTCTGCCTCTCTTTCTACCTGAACAGCAGCCCCAGGCCTGCTACTCTCAGGTACCCACCATGCCCAGGGGCCCACTATGGGTTCCCCTTAGTCCCTTGTGGGCTTTTGGGGCCCCTGTTGAAGCCGGATTTAAAATTGGGCCCAAAATGTGAGCATTTATCTTAACCCAAAAAACAGTTAGTCCCCTAAAACACCCCAAACAGCCCTTTACTTAGGGTTATGAAAAAGGTAAATTTTTTTGGCTTTTTTTGTGAGACGGTTAATTTCCCAAAACCCCCAAAAACTGAAAAGACAGTTTATAATCAAAATTTGACTAAAAATCGGGAAGTGTAATCCATAGGGGGGCCCCTTGTTAACTTTGTTAAATTTATTTTTTGCCCCTTGTGTTCTCCATATATGTTTTGGGGTATATATGAAAAAGGGTTTCAAATTTTGGTTTTCAGGTTCCACATCTATGATGAGCATTTCTTTGGGACTATCGTCTTTGGGGGTCGATTGGGGTAAATTTTTTTTCAAGACGAATCCGTTTGTCGAAAAATTAGTTATCCCCCCATTGACCATTAAAGCTTAGGGAGAGGAAAAAACCCCTTTCATTTTTAAAACCCCAAAAAAGGGGGAAAGAAGCGGGTTTTTTAACATCCCAACATTTTCAAAAGGGTTAATGTTTAAAATTTTAGGCAACCCACACTTAGGTTAAAAAAAGTCACAAAAAAAAAGTCACGACCTTTACTACCCCTGTCTTTTTCCCCACAGCTGACCCTTAAACCTGCTTCACCCAAAAATTTAAAAAAAAGTGCCAAAAGGCAGTTTATTTGAACCCCCATTTTAGTTAAATTTTGGGAACATTAAATTTCCCCCTTGTCCTAAAAACGAAAGGCAGGGTCCCTTTAAAAACCTGTTGACCCAAAAAATTAAAAAAGGGGGGGGAAAAAAAGGGTGTTTTAAAACCACCTTTTTAAAGTTGAAATGGACATTGATTTTTCCCTGTCCGGGGGCCACATTTATGATTTTTTAAAAAACCTGTTGACCCACAGTTAAAAAAATTTGCCAAAAAAGGGGAGTCTTTCAACCCCTTTTAGTTAAAATTGTCATTGGTACCCCTGCCGGGGCCCAACTGGAATGACCAAAAATTTAAAACCCGTCTGCCCCACAGATTAAAAAGTGCCAGAAAAAAGGAGTTTTTCAACCCCATTTTTAGTTGAACTGGACATTGGCCCTTTTTTTCCCCATACCCTGGGTAACCTACATCTTTTTCCAATTTTCCTTTACCCCCCTTTTTAAAATTTAAAGGGGAAATTTTTGGGAATCAGCAAAATTTTGTACTGCATTTTTTTTAGTAGAAAAAGGAAAGTACAAAAAGAACCAGCGGACTTCGTAAAAAATTTTGCTCCCTTTTAAATGTATCATTCATATAAAAGCAGGGGGTACACAAAGGCAGCAAAATTTTGCCCCCGGAAGCCCCGCTGGGTTCTTGTTGTATTTCCCTTTTTGTGATTTGGGCTCTTCCCAAAAAAGGTGAACGTACCAGGCGTTGTTAAACGGGAAGGCTAAGGCCAAATATTTCCGGCCCATAGACAGGTGTTTAAAAAGTCTGGAGAAGGGGTTTGGAGTCCCAACGGGGGTTGTTGTATTTTACAGTTTTTTTGTATTTTAAAATTCTAAAAAAACACTTTTTTAAAATAGGAGGGAAATCCCACACGTTTTTGGGTTTCTCTTTTTTTTTAATTGTATTAAATGGTTTGGGTCTCACTACAGGGTTTGTTTAGCTATTTTAAAAACCTTGCAAAAAAAAGTCATTTTGCAATGTGGGGCCCATTAACAGTGCCCCAAACTATTCCTGTTTTTGCCCAAGCCCCAATCCCCCTTTGACCCCATTTTTGGGACAATTGTGAAAAAAACAAAATGTCTTTTTGGGAAACCCCAATGATTTACAAAAAAGGACCTTTTAGTAAAAGCGGGGCATTTCACGGAAACATCCCCCCAAAAATTAAAAACAGGGACCCTTGAGAAACTTTTGAAAATTGTTGAAAGAAACAAAGGGGTCTGTTAGAAAAAAAACATTTTTTGGGAATAAAAAATGTAGTATAGCTGCATTTAAAAAGCGGGAATGCCCCAAAAAAAAAATTTTTAAAAAATTTGACTTTTCTAAAGCCATTTTAAAAAAAATTTGGGTGGGGAGAAATCCCCCAATTAGAACCCCACATTTCTATTCCAAAGGACCATGATTATATTGTATTTTCCACAGCAACAGGGAACCCCCAAAAAAAATTTAAAAATATGATTCTCACCCCCACTATTAAAAATTTTGTGATGGAAAAATCCCCATTGGGAACCCCACTTTTCTTTTTCCAAAGGACCATAATTATGCTGTATCCCCACAGCAACATAAACCCCAAAACCTTTTGAAAAATTGCTAAAAATTCTAAGAAAAAGTGAGTAAATGGATTCGGTTTTTGTATGAAACTGGTGTTTTTTCCAGTTTTCCTCACAGAAAAACCAGCAAAATGAACTTTTGGGGGAAAAGAGAAATAAAAATTGCAGTAAAAAATTGTTCTTTTAAAAAAAAAAACCATTTTTAAAGTGGACCATTTCTGTTTGAAGGGGAAAATGTGAAGTTGACCGGAAAACTAATGGGAAACCTCAGAAAATTGGGACCCCAAAATCATGGGAGACCCCCATGCTAAATTCATCTTGATGAAAGTCAATCGACCACTTTTATTGTGGAAAGGGGATGCGTTTGTCTGTAATAAACCCCTCCAGCTGTGCTAAAGGGTTTCCCTGCTCAGATATGACGTTGGCTGGGGGCAGGAAAAAACCCTCTATGGCGTGGCAAACCCGAGCTGGGGCCCAAATTAAATCCATTTTGGATTACCCAGAAGTCTTTTGGGCCCGGAAAACAATCCAAAAACTCAGTGTTGAGACGAAGTTGGTCGGGGCACCTTTATCTTAAGCTGGTCTTTGTGTGTTGTATGTGTGGCCCCGCTTTTCATGCGTTGGGTGAGGTTTGGGAAAAAAAGATTGCCGGGGGTTCCCCCCTTTTGGTTTCTGTCACCTTGGGCCCGCGCTGGGCCCCCTAGGGACTTGGAAATTACTGCTGTCACGTCGTGATGTTGTTCCACCGTTTACATTTGAAAAGTGAAGCAGACGCAAACAGATGTCCCCAGTTGTTTAATCGCAAGGTTTTTCCATTTCCCGCATTTTACTCTTTTAAATTTTGGGGGGGGGTGGAAGGAAAAATGCTGAGTTTTTTTTTTTGTACCCGGGGGGTGAGGAGGGTGGCCCCCCCCAGTAAAAAGGGTTTTTCGTTTGGGTGGCCCTTAAGCCCTGGATAAAGTTGGAGGAAAAGGGGGCATCCCCAAACACTATGTGAGAGATGGGCCTTGATTTTCCCCGCCTCTGGGTGAGGGGCAATAGCAAACTGATCTTCCTCACTTCCTTTTTCCCCCTCAAATTGGGCCAACCTCTTTTCCAAGGGCCCGGGACGGTTTTTTGGGGAACGTCCCGGGGTCCAGGATACCTCCCCCCTCCTCCTACCCCTTCCCGCGTCACAGCTTTTAACCAAGCCCTGACTTGCCCCAGAAGATTTCAACCCCGAGAGTGATGCGCCACCTTGCACTTTGGGCCCTGGACCCCCAAAAACCCCTGCCTAATGAAGACCGGTAAAATTTGTGAAACTGTGGGCCTTTTGGTTTTTACGGAGGGGAAAAAGGCCTCCCTTTTCCCCTTTTGGGGTCCGTTTTCCTCCTCCGTCGTGGTGGGGCCCATGTTTCAGAGTTTTCCAACGATCGTTCCAGAAACCCAAAATCACCCCAAAGCTCATGCTGACCCGGGCATTGTCCGCATGAAACCCTTTTTGGGGGGGCTTCTTTTAAAAAATGGCAAGGATGGTGCCCGAGCTCTTTCACCTGCCTCCACTTTTAAATGGCCAACTCCCGGGCCGCACCCCTGCCCTTTTCACTTTTTATGCGTCAATGGAATTTTCACTGCTGCCACAATCCCTTTCGCATGTGGGGGGTGGAATTCCAGCATGTTTTCCCCCGTCAAAATGGGACGGTTGACGGGGGGGGCCCAGCTACGCTGCAACGCAAACCCGGCGGGAAAGAAGCAGGGTTTGCGAACGGGGGAAATGCGAAATCAGATTCGAAAACTTTCCCGTCCAGACCTGGGTTTGCGCTTTAGAAAATTTTGGACGCCAAAGGGTTTATTGGGGCATGTGCCAGGCAAGGGATGTGCTCCCGCCTTCCGATCTTTAAAGGGCGGGCCCCGCAGATTTGACCGTTATTGCCACCACCTTGCCTGGCACAAGGTTCTTGTTTACCCCGCAGCGCTCGTCCTCGTTGCGGAGAGCCGTCCACAGTCCTGACCTTTTGTGTGGACAGTCTCCCCAAAACAGATTAATTTAACACGGGGTGTTTTTTTTGGGTACGGTGATGCCAAAACCGGGACTTTGGGGGGGGAAAAAAACCCCGCACCATCCCCGCGGTTTTGGAAAAGGGGTGCGCCGAGCCTGGGGAGCCACCGTTAAACCCCCAGGGGAATTTCCCCAGCTCACCCTGAGATGTCAAAGAGTTTTTGCGGGTTTGGGCCGTGTTACTAGCCATGTGTCGGTTTGGGCAGATTGGAATTTTCCCGGCCCCAGATGCAGACAACGCGCTTGAAATTTTAGATGAACCCTGGGGTGGCCGGGCAGGGAGGGTTTTTTGGCAAAGAAATGCCTGTGGCTCTGGGAATTTGGGGGGAGGCAAGGGCCATGACTTTTTCGGAACCCATTGTGTCCCCCGACGGAAAGGCAACATTTCCAAGGCCAAAAAAAACCTTGCAAAAGCCCAAAATTCAGGGGTTTTGGCTTTGGGATGGTTTTTGGGGTTTTAAAAATGTTTCTTTGTCCCAAAAACCCGGAAGGCAGAAGGCGGGGTGCAGGGGTTTGGGCCACTGTACGGCGTTTCAGGTTTAAAATGGTGGAAGGAGGGAAAGGTTGGATGGGGGCTCTGGTGGTGTGGGGTACTCGGGCGACGGTGGGGCTGAAGCGGGAGGGGCGAAACCCTGATATGAAAAATGGGGGACATGGGGCTGAGGAACGCTTGGTTTGGTGGGAAGGGAGGAGGAGGGGGGGAGACCCGAGGGTTGACAATTTGGGTTTGGGAAACCCGGCATCGATGTGGCCTTTTTTGGCCAAGTGTTGCCTGCATTTTAAACTCATCATTCCGCTGCATTTGACTAGACAGGTTGGTGGGGGTTAAACCCCCTAAGGTTCTTGCCTCAAATGATATTTTTTAAGCAAAGACGGCATATGGGCAAAACGGGTGGGTGAATCAGAGGGTGCTCAAAAAAGGCCGAGGGTTGAGGGCCCGGACCTTTTTGACGGCGAAAAGCGGGTGTGGGGGTTTTCCCCGAACCCTGGTGGCGGGAAAACATTTCAGCGGGGCTCCCGCGACCAACCCCCTTTCCCTTTTTTGAGGCGGGGCCCGTACTGACCCCTACCCCATCGTTTTTCCCACCCCGTCCCTTTATGAAAGGGTGCAAGCAAATTCTGCTTTAAAAGACCAAGGGTTTGGGTCCGCAATGTCGTCGTATCACCCTTAAACAGGTGACTTGGGGTTTCCCGACCATTCTGCATCCAGGGGGGTGCCCGGCTACAAGCAACAGGCCCCTGCAAAAACGTTGCCGACCGCCCGGGGTTTTTGCCGAAATTGGGCCGGCTTCCTTTCCCCCTCTGTGGGGATCGTTTAAATGGGGGTCAGAGCAGAGAAAATTAACCTCTTTGGCCTCTTGATCTTTTTTTAAAATGTCTTCTGCCCCCAAACCCCATTTTGCATCAAAGGGGCTTCAGAAAAAAGGATTATCCCCAGTGGTGGGTACATGAGTTTTCAAATTTTGGGGTGCCCTTTGTTCCTGTTGAAAAGGATCTGACGTTTTTATGAAGGGCTTTTGTGGCCATGGCGGGGAAAGGGCGAGGGGGGGTTTTGATGCTGGATGCAGGGTTTCATTAACCCCTGAAGAACAGATCGGGGGACGCTGTTCGTTACTTTAGATTAAAAGGGCCCTTTACCGCGATGGGCAGGGCCCGACGGTCCTGCCAAAAGGGCGATCCGCTTTTACTTGCGTGGTTTTCGCCAGGCCCCTGGAAGGGCCCCCCTTTTTTCGTTCCTCACCTCCATGTTACACCCCCCCTTTGCTCGCTTACCACCTGCATTTCGCTCCTTTTTCAGAAAAATAAAAAATTTTTAAAAAAGTATGGAAAAAGTTTTTGACATTCTTTATTTTAAAAACACCCAAAACAATCGCAAAAACACAGTATTCTTAAATCCCTCTAATTTTAAAACAGCCCAAAAAAAGGGTTAGAAAAATGAATTGTTTCTAGCAAATCCTGTGAAATTTCGGTTTTGGTGGGAGAAACCCTAAGAAAAAAACAAAAAAGGGGTTCTTCTTTCCCGTCCCAGGGGTTTACAAATTTCCCGTAGGGCTTTGGAATTGATAGTTTTTTAAAAAATAAATACAAGTGCGTTATCTGCGCCAAACTGAGATTTTAACAAGTGCAATAAAAAATATTCAGAAGTTTTCACGGGTTTAGAAAATTTAGTTTTTTGCAGCATGACCCCCCCCCCCCCCCCCCCCCAAAAGGAAACAGTTGCTAGAAAATTTTTTCTTTTCAGAAAAGTCGTACAATGTGGCTATTTGAAAAAAAATAGGGGCTCCACGTGCAATATACAGCTATTTAAAAGTTTTACAGTTTAAACCAAAGCCCCCAAAGAAAACACCAAAACATAATTCAAAATTTCTGTATTCAAATTTAAAATAAAGGTTGCTCTATAAAAAAACTTTGGCCCCACCAAAAATTAAAAAAAAAAAACCTATTTGAAATGTTTTACGGGGTAATAAAAAGGGGTTTTTTTGCAAACCCTTTTAAATACACCTGAGGGGACTAGAAAAGTTCTGTTTCCTATTGTAAGTACAAAATGGGCTTTGAACAAAAATGGGGTGTGCCCAAAGTTTAAAAGCACATAATTAAATTTTTTTCCCGATTTAAAATTTAGGTGGTTTTTGCACCCCATGAAATAAAAAGCAAAAAACTAGCAAATTTTTTGTATGGTAATATAAATAAAAGATGGGTCTTTTCAAACAATAATGGCCCGCACCAAAGTGAAAAAAAACCTATTTAAAATTTTTTACGGAAAAATAAAAAGTGTTTTTTTTTTCACCTATGAAATACACCCGCGGTGAAATAGAAAAGTTCTGTATCCTATTGTAAGTACAAAAAAGGGTCTTTTTTAAAAAAAAACTGGGCCCGCACCAAAAATGAAAAAAAAAAAAGAAATTAAATTGTGTTCGGAAAAATAAAAGGTGGGTTTTGAGCTATCCCAAATTTTTTCCTGCATTTTCTAGAAAAGTTCCCCGTATCCTAATTTAAGTTTTTGGCTGCACAAAAAAACAAAGGGAAAATTTCACCAAAAAATGGTAAAAAAAAAAAGCCATTTTAATGCAGATTCCCAAAACAGAGTCTGGGCTGCCAAATTTTCACTCTCCTTTTATTTAAACCTGCCTGTCCCGGGCTGTGTTCGCCCGCACCCCCCCCCCCCCCCCCACCTCCCTCTGCGGCTATTTCAGCGCTTTTGATGCTTCTTTCAAAGTCTCAGGGCCCAAATAACTAATAAAAAAGAATTTTTTTAATTACCTTGTTTAAAAGTTCACCCGCTAAAAAACATAGTTTTTCTGTTGGGGAACAAAGAGAAGAAATGGGGTCGTGGGCTGTATTTGGGGGAAAGGGTATTTCCCCGTCCTGCTTTTTTGAGACACACGGGAAAAACTGATTTTTGAACAAAGGGAAAGGGCCCGTTTCTATGGTTAAAAAAAAAGAAGGTCATGTGATTTTTCCAGCCCAATTTACAACCATACCCATCCCCAGTCATGACGGGCGCCCCCCCAGCTCACCCTTTCTTAAATTTCTAAGCTGATTTGCTGGCCGCCAAAATGACAGGAAAACGCCAAAATGGCGCGATATTTAATAGGGTTATGCCCCAGATTTTCCCCCAAATTATGCGGGGATCGGAAAATTTTGATCAAAAATAAAAACCGTGCGATTTTTAACTTTGTCGATTATAACGCTCCACTAAAACATGACCGGTTTGGGTTTTTTCAGTGCTGATATCAGATTGCTTTCTATGCTATTATACCTGAGTTCTCACCACCTTCGCCACTCATCGAAATTAATGGAATCTACAGGAGGCAGAAATACTAACAGTGACCACAGGCTGCACTGCTGTCTATGGGAGAACATAAATACTAACAGTGACCCCAGGCTGCACTTCTGTCTTTGGGAGGGTGAAACACTGACAGTGACCACAGGCTGCACTGCTGTCTATGGGAGGGAGAAACACTGACAGTGATCACAGGCTGCACTGCTGTCTATGGGAGGGAGAAACACTGACAGTGACCACAGGCTGCACTGCTGTCTATGGGAGGGAGAAACACTGACAGTGATCACAGGCTGCACTGCTGTCTATGGGAGGAAGAAACACTGACAGTGACCACAGGCTGCACTGCTGTCTATGGAAGGCAGAGACAATAAAAGTGATCACAGGCTGCACTGCTGTCTATGGGAGGCAGGAATAATAACTGATCACAGGCTGCACTGCTGTCTATGGGAGGCTAATACTAACAGTGATCACAGGCTGCACTGCTGTCTATAGGAGGCAGAAATACTAACAGTGACCACAGGCTGCACTGCTGTTTATGGGAGGCAGAAACACTAAAGGTGCGTCCCCACGGCATGGGACAAATACCAGTCAGTTTATCCTGTATTGGTCCAGTTTGTGTGCAGTGCACACGGTCGCCGGGGGGGGATGGCTTTTCTCTGCCATGAGCGGAGAAAAGCCCTCCCCCTTCACATTCACTTGCACAGATTCCGTCCGAAAATCGGACTGAAGAATGTGCAAGGACAATGTTATTCGGGCGGGCCGCGGGCGGAAAAACTGCCGGGCGGAAAACCCGTGCACTGGGGACATGTCCTAACAATGACCAAAGGCTGTACTGCTGTCTATGTGAGGCAAAAACACTAACAATGACCAAGGACTGCACTGCTGTCTATGGGAGGCAAAAACACTTAGGCTAGGTTCACACTGTGTATTTGCAGGGCGTAATTACGCCCCGCAATTACGCCGTATGGCCGGGGGCGGGAGCGGGGGCGGGTGCGGGGGGCCAGCACTTCGCCAGCCCATAGACTTGCATTACCAGCGGCGCGTATACGCCGCTAGTAATTCACATGTCACTTATCTCCCCCTGCGGCGGATTCGCCGAGCAGGGAGAGGAGACGTAATTCGGCCCGTAATTGGCGCACTCCGGCGCGTAATTACGGACTGAAATATGTCCAGTTTTAAGCCTTGTGAACATGGCCTTAGGGGCCTTCCAGGCAAGGGCCCCAAAAACTTGTTTATCTGACGGGATATTTGCCCCCGTTTTTTGGGGGGGCCACACGACCGCGGGGGGGGGGTTTTCTCCCGGTTTGCAGAGAAAAAACTGCTCCCCTTCACATAGACAAGTCCTATTCCCCTCCGAAAAGGACCCTTTTTGTTTTTTGGACCGTCCGGTTGAAAAACCGCCGGGGCGGAAAATCGTGCAGTGGGGACAGTGCAGAATTTTTCCCTTAAGGCCTTGTAAAAGTTTTAGGGGGGAACGGCCCCAAAATGACACAGGCTGCATTTTCCTGTCTTGGGGCAGGCACTAACAATGACCCCAGGCTGCACAATGTTAAGGGAGGGGAGAAAACTAACATGACCACAGGGGCATACTGCTATAGGAGCAGAAATACTAACAGTGACCCCAAGGCTGACTACTGTCTAAAGGAGGCCGAAAATTCAATGACCACAGGCTGCACTACTGTCTATAGGAGGCAGAAAAAATCATGACCAAGGCGCATTTTTTCTATGGAGGGAGAAAAACAAAAAATGACCACAGGGTGCCCCCTGTCATAGGGGGCAGAAAAACTAAAAAATGACCACAGGCTGCATGCTGTTTAGGAGGGAGAAACACTAAAATACCACAGGCTGTTCTCTGTTATAGGAGGAAAAAAACTAACAGTGACCACAGGCTGCATGGTCTATGGGGGGCAAAAAAATAACAGGTCACAGGCTGACTCTTTTATGGAAGCAGAAATACTAACGTGACCCCGGCTGCCAGCTGTCTTGGGAGCAGAAAAAAAAACAGTGACCACAGGGTGACTGCGTCTTGGGGGGCAGAAAACTAACAATGACCCAGCGGCTGGTCTATGAGGGAAAAAATAACGGCAAGCTGCCCTGCTGCTATGGGGGGGAAAATAAAAAGGCCACAGGCTCATGCGCTATGGGGGGCAAAAACACTAACATGAAACAAGGCTGCACGCGTCTATGGGAGGGGAAAATAAAGGAAAGGGGGGGAAAGGGAAAAACCTAAAATTTATCACAAGCTGGCTGTCTATGGGAGGAGAAAAATAACTGATACAGGTCATGCTGTCATGGGAGGTAAAACCAACATACCACAGGCTGCACTCTGTCATGGGAGAAAAAACACTAACAGGACCCCAGGCCCACTGCTTCTAGGGGGGGAAAAACAAAAAGTGACCCCAAGGGTGCACTTGTCTATGGGGGAAGAAACACTTAACATACCCCGGCTGCACGCTGCCCTGGGGGCAAAAAAAAATAACAATCATCATGCCAAATCTCCCCTTTTTTTGGAGGGGGGTCCGCTAATGGGGGTCCCCCCCCCCGCCCCCCGGCGGTTTGGGATTTTCCCGCCCCCAGCAGGGAGGGGGGGGGCGGGAAAAAGTAGCGTGTGCGCTTTCTTGGCCCGGGGCCGCTCCTCGGGGGTGAAGCGGCCCTCCAAAACCCCCCCGGGCCCCGCTGGTGGGGAGGAGGCAGGAGGGATCGTTCCCCTCCTCCTTCTCCCCCCGTAGACAGCGCCGAAGCGCGCGTTCATACAGTCAGGTCCAGGGGAGTGACGGGGGGCTGCACTCACTCCCCGCGACGCGAGACTATCAGTGGCCGGGGGT
>JAODAL010041069.1:0-36258 GCA_025379985.1 Phyllomedusa bahiana
GGGGGGGGCCCGGAGTTCAAGGGGAGTATGGCTGGGCCCCGCAGTCCCTGCCCCCCGCAGTGAACTTTTAATTTCACTCCCGGGCAAGGCCGGGGGCTTTTACCGGGGGGTAGGGGAGCGGTAGCATCCCCGGGGCCCCCCTAAGCGCAGGGGGCCCCGAGAAATGCTCCCGCTACCCCCTTGTTACGCCCCGCCCTTATTATGAAAACTGTCTTGTCCAAGATTTTCTTTTTTCCCCCTAGCAACCAATCAGGCTCATGAAACCAATCAGAGCCCATAGAAAACCAACAACCCCATAGCAACCAAATCAGACCCATAACAACCAATAAAACCCATAAAAACCCAAATCAGCCCCCAAGCAAAAATAGACCCCATAGCAAAGAATCAAGCCCTAAAACCAAATCAGAGTATAGCGCCCAATCGCTCATAGCAACCAATCAGGACCCACAGCAACCAATCAGAGCTCATAGCAACCAATCAGGACCCACAGCAACCAACAGAGCTCATAGCAACCAATAGGCCCACAAAACCAATCGAGCCTAGCAACCAACAGAGCCCTTAGAACCAATCAAGCTCATAGCAACCAATCGCTATAGAAACCCCAACAGAGCCAAGCAACAATCAGAGCTCATATCAACCAGTCAAAACCCCTTAGCAACCAATAAAGGGTCATAGCGAACAATCAGCTCATAGCAAAAAATCAGGCTCTTGAAACCCAAATCAAGCCCTTGAAACAATCAGAGCCCACAGCAACCAATCAGAGTATATCAACAGTCAGAACCCATAAAAAACCCAATAAAGCCCATAGCGACCAATCAGCTCTACAACCAATCAGAGCTCAAGGAAAAATCCTCCTTAGCAACCAATCAACCCCTTTTGTAACCAAATTTCAGAGCCCACAGCAACCAATAGAGTCATAGCAACCAATCAAGGGCCCTTCAACCAATCAGAACTATAGCGACCAATAAAGGCCCTTTACAAAAAACAGGCTCATGCGACCAATAGCTCATAGAACCAATCAGAGCTCATAGCAACCAATCAGAGCTCCCCTTCAATTTTTTCAGAACACTATATGAAATGAAAGGGGATTTCTGATTGGTTTGCTATAGACAACAAAGTCATCCATTGTGTCTGACAAAGTCAGAAAAAGACCTCTTGGTTGAATTTTTACAAAACAGTTTATCATTTTTTTATTGTGTTTTCCCAAGTACTGAATTTTTAGCCCGGGTTTTATAGGGGGAAATACACCCCCAAAGCAGACTGCAGTTACCAAGCCCCGGTCATGTGACAACCAGGGACAGCATCAGGAAGCCTAAGGGTGCGTTTACACGGTAAAGACCAAATACCGGGTTTAAAAAAACCCCCCCATATTTTGGTCTTTTTTTGGGAACCGAGGGTGCCGTCCCTCTTCGCACCCACATGTCCCATAGAAACAGAAAGGGGGGAACACAGCTTCCCCGTACGGGGAAAACCCCAAAGACAGAAAGGGGAAAACACAGCGTTCCCCCCGTATGGGGAACCCCCATAGACGAATGGAGAAAACCCCGCGTTTCCCTTTACTGGGAATCCCAAGAGGAGAATGGAGAAACCAAAACGCTGCCCTTACTGGGAACTCCCATAAACACAAAGGAGAAACAGGCTCTCCGTCTGGGAAAATCCCATAGAGCAGAATGGAGAACACGCTTTCCCCTTCTGGGAACCCCTAGAGGGGAAAAGGGGAACACGGCTGCCCTGTATGGGAACTCCCATAGAACAAATGAGAACACAGCGCTCTCCTGTACTGGGGAAATCCCATAAGGAGAATGGAGAACCAGTACGCCCCCGTATTGGGAACTCCCATAGAACAAATGGAGAACACAGCGCTCCCCTTTACGGGAACTCCCATAGAACAAAGGGGAAACAAGCTTCCCCCGTACTGGGAACCCTTTCCCAAAAAAAATGGGAAAACACAGCGCTTCCTGTATGGGGAAATCCCATAGAGGAGAATGGAAACCAGCGCTGCCCTTCTGGGAAATCCCCAAGAACACAATGGAGAACCTGCGCTCTCCGTACTGGGAATCCCATAGAACACAATGGAGAACACAGGCCTCCTGTATGGGAACTCCCTAGAGGAGAAGGAGACACAGTACTGCCCCTTTCTGGGGGCTCCCCTAGAGCAGAATGGGGAAAAAAAGCGCTCCCCTTACTAGGAATCCCTAGAAAAGAATGGAAACACGCGCTCTCCTGTACTGGGGAAATCCCAAGGGGAATGGAGACAAGTACTGCCCGTACTGGGGGAAATCCCATAGAACAGAATGGGAACCCAGCGCTCCCCTTTTACTGGGAAATCCCATAGAACGAAGGGGAACCAGCGCTCTCCCGTACTGGGGGCCCCAAAGAGCAGAATGGAGGACACAGCACTCCCCCGTACTGGGAACTCCCATAGAACAGAATAGAACACAAAACGCTCCCTGTACTGGGAAATTCCCCGAGCAAATGGAGGACCACGACCCCCGAATGGGGAAATCCCCCTAGAACAGAATAGAAACACAGCGCTCCCCTATACTGGAAATCCATAGACAGAAAAAAGAACACAGCGCCCCCTTACTGGGGAAATTTCCCCTAGAACAGAATGGAGAACACGGGGCTCCCCCGGTTTTCGGTCTCCTTGCTTTTTTTCGAGTGTTGGAAATGCCTGTGTTTGAGCCCCCCGGGTGCTGTCCCCGTCCTCCCCGGGTTTCTAGATTATAAAAACTCCAGTGTGTAGGAGGGGGAGTGACGACACGGCTCCTCCTCACCTGTAAAAATTTTCTTTTGTTTTTACTTTCAGTTTGGGCTATTTTACTGTAAATGTTGAAAACACACTTTTAGAACTCATGTCTAAATCGAACTAGGGGGAAAAGGTGCAGGATAGGCAGGTCACAATGGCAGGTTTATAGGAAATTTTTTTTGCTCTTGAACTTAGGCTTGTTCACACGGGTTAAAAGCAGGGGGTAAATTTCGCCCGCAATTACGCGGGGGTGGCCGAAACGGGTTTTCGGGGGGGGGGGCACCTCGCCGGCCATAACATTCATTACCAGCGGGGCGTATACGCCCCTGGTAATTTACATGTCAATTTCTCCCCCGCCGGGTATTCTCCGACATGAGAGGAGAAGTTTAAACCCTATTCTCATTTTTAACCGTGTGAACTGCCCTTTTCTGTAAACAAAAAGTTTGGAAACTGAAATAACTTTCTGTGCGTGATCACTGTTTTACAAAGCAGAAGGGGGTATGACTCACACCCCCTAAGTTCAACTGCCCAAAGGGACTTTGGGGGGGTATTCCAGGAGTTTTAAAAAAACTCATTGGTCCCCGGGTATGTAAAGAATTTTGAAAATAAACTCATACTTCCCTCCCGGACGCCGGTCCTTTGATCATGGAAATTCACTGCTTGACGGGATGAACAGAGCAGCCACGGGACTGAACCCAGAGCGTCCAGGGGGTAAGTATGAGGTTTATCTTCTATTTTTTGTCATTTCCCGACGGACCAACGTCAGAATAACCTTTCATGTGAATTTTTTTTTTCAATAGTATAAAATTTAAGAATTTTTTTAAAAAAGTTAAATGACCTCCTTCTTTCTTCATTCTACAAATAATGAAAAAAAAAATTACCAATATTTGGTGTCGCCGCAGCCATAAGATCTATTAACCCCTTACCGACATTAGATGTATGGATACGTCCTGATGCTGGTAAGGGGCTTTGTAGCTACACGGCTGCTGGTGTTAGTGGCTAATTGCAGCTAACACCCGCCAGTTTCAGTACAGAAGGGGGGGGGGGGGCGCTGCCGCTATCTCGTGCTGTTTAACCCCTTAGACGCCGCTCCCAAGATGGCTGCAGCGTCTAATCAATGAGAAACAGTGCACCACTCCTCACTGCGATCGGGACGTCAGCGTTGAAATCACAGGGCCAGTATCGCCAAACATGGCAGTTGGAAGCCTTGTGAAGGCGTCCATCGCCGCCATGTTTTCGATTTCTCCAGGCAGGAAGTGGGGAAACTGCCCTATTGGTACTCCCTAATGCATTGCCCTTACAATGCATTAGGCTGTATAAATGATCATGCCCCCTAGTGGTGAAGCGTCAAAAGAGTCCAAGTAAAAAAAAATAATAATGTTTTAAAGTGTAAAAAAAAATAAAAAATTTAAAGTTCAAATCACCTCCTTTTGCCATTTTACAAATAAAAAAATAAAATGATAAAAGGTCACATATTTGGTGTCGCTACATCCAAAAAAGTCCGATCTGTTAAAATATAACATCATTTATCCCGTACGCTGAACACCGGAGAAGAAAAAAATTCCAGACGCCAAAATTGCGTTTTTTTGTCATTTCACGTACACTAAAAATTGGAGTAAATTTAATCTAAAAAGTCGCATGTGTTCCAAACTGGTAGCAATAAAAAGTGCATCCCGCAAAAAATGCCCCTCACGCAAGTCTGTAGGTGAAAGCACAAAAAAGTTATTGGTTGCAGTAAATGGCGTCGTGGCGCAAATTTCAAAAATCGTAAAGGTTTGGAATTTTTTTAAGGTACCAAAACATAACGGAAACCATACATGTTTAGTATCGCTAGATGCGTATCAACCTGCAGAATACAGAGAACTCATCATTTATACCAAAATTGAACGCCATAAAAACAAAACCCCCGCAGACATGGCGCAAGTACGTTTTTTTCATGTTTTGCCCCACTTAGAATTTGTTTGCGGTTCCCCAGTATATTCTATGGTAATATGAATGATGCCATTGGAAAGTACATCTTGTACTGCAAAATAAAAGCCCTCATGTCTGTATGTAGGTGGAGAAATAAAAAAAGTTATGGGAAGATTAGGAGGAAAAAAACAAAGAGCCATATTATTATTATTATTATTATTATTATTATTATTATTATTATTATGTCAGGAAGGGATTAAAACGAGCTGTGTGCGTCCGGCCACCCCTATGTTACGGTTAGAGCAGGATCTTCTATTTGGTTTTTGTCCCGTTGCATTGATTGCATCCTATGAGGGGTTAATCATCAGTGACGTTTCCTCCACTCCCTGTTGTTGCAGCAGCAGTTTCTCCCCTGCAGATACCGTGTCCCCGTGCACAGGAGCCGGCGCTGCTCTCCTCCCTGCTCCGCTCAGCAGCAGCTTCTCCCCAGCAGATACCGTGTCCCTGTGCACAGGAGCCGGCGCCGCTCTCCTCCCTGCTCCGCTCAGCAGCAGCTTCTCCCCAGCAGATACCGTTTTCCCTGTTGCACAGGAGCCGGCGCCGCTCTCCTCCCTGCTCCGCTCAGCAGCAGCTTCTCCCCAGCAGATACCGTGTCCCTGTGCACAGGAGCCGGCGCCGCTCTCCCTGCTCCGCTCAGCAGCAGCTTCTCCCCAGCAGATACCGTGTCCCTGTGCACAGGAGCCGGCGCCTCTCTCAAATCGGCGCTCAGCAGCAGCTTCTCCCCAGCAGATACCGTGTCCCTGTGCACAGGAGCCGGCGCCGCTCTCCTCCCTGCTCCGCTCAGCAGCAGCTTCTCCCCAGCAGATACCGTGTCCCTGTGCACAGGAGCCGGCGCTGCTCTCCTCCCTGCTCCGCTCAGCAGCAGTTTCTCCCCAGCAGATACCGTGTCCCTGTGCACAGGAGCCGGCGCCGCTCTCCTCCCTGCTCCGCTCAGCAGCAGCTTCTCCCCAGCAGATCCCGTGTCCCTGGGCACAGGAGCCGGCGCCGCTCTCCTCCCTGCTCCGCTCAGCAGCAGCTTCTCCCCAGCAGATACCGTGTCCCTGTGCACAGGAGCCGGCGCCGCTCTCCCTGCTCCGCTCAGCAGCAGCTTCTCCCCAGCAGATACCGTGTCCCTGTGCACAGGAGCCGGCGCCGCTCTCCTCCCTGCTCCGCTCAGCAGCAGCTTCTCCCCAGCAGATACCGTGTCCCTGTGCACAGGAGCCGGCGCCGCTCTCCTCCCGCTCCCGCTCAGCAGCAGCTTCTCCCCACAGATACCGTGTCCCTGTGCACAGGAGCCGGCGCCGCTCCTCCTCCCTGCTCCGTCTCCAGCAGCAGCTTCTCCCCAGCAGATACCGTGTCCCTGTGCACAGGAGCCGGCGCCGCTCTCCTCCCTTCTCCGCTCAGCAGCAGATTTGCCGTCTTTATATATTTTCTCGCCTCCATGACTTGTCTGCAAATAAAATTATAAATCCTACCTGTCTGTAAGAGGAGAAGGAGAGCAGCCGCCACCTCCATGGTCTTCTCTGGTGTAAAGTCTAATTCTGCACTTTCTGCTTTCACTTTCAGTCTCTGACTCCAGCAGCATTTGGAGACTGCAATGAATTCATCACAGGAGGCGACACATATTCACCTGCAGAATAAGAGGGGAAATGCAGCCACAGAACAACCTGCAGAATAGAAGCGTTTATCCTGTGTCTGCATTTCCACAACCGTAACATTATTCACTTTCTCGGGATAAAATCTTGATTTCTGTTTTGGAATATTCCCAGCAATGCTCTGATGTGTGTAGAATTTAATACTCAATTTCTACCATTGTAACCAGTTCCTGCCCAGGACTTTCCCCTCCGGTAACTATTACCTTTTTCCGCAGTACCCGCCCGTTGGAACGCTAGAACGCTTTTTTGCTCTTGGTTTTGAACTCATTTTTTCACCTTTGTTCCGTGATACATTCCGCTTTATTTTTATGTCTTTTTGACGTTAGATTTTATGAGGGAAAATGTAAATTAAAAAACTTTGTTTTTCAAATTTTTTTATTTAATTTTTTTGTTTTAAACAAAAGTGACGATAAAATACGTCTTGTCACTGCATCACTTTTCCATCACGGATGTTAATATAGAGGGTCATCAAATATATTTAGGGTCATCGGGAGCAGGGCTTAAAGTTGCGCTTTGGACTGTAAGGGCCACATGTATGAAAACTGTCTGGGTCTAAAACTCTCTTTGTTGCCCACAGCAACCAATCAGAGCCCACAGCAACCAATCAGAGCCCATAGCAACCAATCAGAGCCCATAGCGACCAATCAGAGCTCATAACAACCAATCAGAACTCATAGCAACCAATCAGAGCGCCCCTTTCATATAGTGCTATGGAGAAATTAAAACAAATAGTTTTAGACCTAGACTGTTTTCATACGTATAGCATTAAGAATTTATTTTTTAAATTATTTTGTGTATGTTTTTTGTAACTTTGTTTTATATAGACCTCTGGGGGCATTTTTAGATAACTTTTTTTGGTGGTTTCCCTTAAAACTGGGGCTGGTATATTAGGAAATCTAGGGGAAGTCCATCACCTGCACTGACTGACAAGACCCAGCAGCTCGGCCAGGTACAGTGACTGCCTGCACGAGGAACAGGGAGCCGACAGACTCCCTGCCTTTCTGTGTGTATACAGTGCTCCTACCTACCTACTGGGGGACTTAAATTCCTAACTACTGGGAGGGGCGCTATATACTTAATGAATGTCCTATATATACCTACCTACTTAATGAGGGGCCTATATACCTACTTAATGAATGTCCTATATATACTGACCTACTTAATGAGGGGCCTATATACCTACTTAATGAATGGCCTATATATACCTACCTACTTAATAAGGGGCATATATACCTACCTATTAGGGGCTATATACATTTTTACCAACTGGGGACCTATATAACTACCTACTTAATGGGGGACCTGTATAGCTACCTACTAGGGGTCCTATATAACTACCTACTTAATGAGGGACCTGTATAGCTACCTACTAGGGGTCCTATATAACTCCCTACTTAATGGGGGGCATATATACCTACTTAGCAACCAGGGAGACTGTATACCTACCTACTTTATAGGGGCCTTTGAATCTGTCTACTTTGTGTGAGGCTCATATACCTACCTACTTTATACGGTGTCTTTGTACCAACCAACTTACTGGCATGCCATGGGCATAACAAGAGAAGGCTAGCTCCCATAGGCAATTTTTGGATGGTTCCCCCCTCTTAGCCTCTCCCCCAACTACAAAACATTAACCAGTACCTTTTAATAATAGTCATGCAGTTGTGGGATAGTGGGCCAGCCTCACTGTGTTTTCTAAGTAAAATCACATGCATGACAGTTGTGAAATGTTTCATTGTATTCTACTGTTTGGCCACAAGATGCCGCTATGTTCAGTTTCCAGTATATGCAAATGAGGGACATGGTATAAAACTGGCACATGGTAGCAGCCATTTTGAGAAGCTTCTGAGACTCAGAGGAGGACAGACAGAGACAGAGACAGAAACTAAGCTATAAAGAACCCAGGATTCACAGTTGTTCCAGAGACAGAGGAGAGCCTGACTGTCTATACAGACGCCATCAAAGAGAGAGAGAGAGAGAGAGAGAGAGAGAGAGAGAGAGAACACCTGGACAAGGAGGACAAGCTGCCAAGATAGAGAGGACTGTCTGCAGACAGATCATCCACTTCAACCACAAGGATCTGCACCTGAGGACAGGAATTGCCGGCCATCTTTAACCCCTTCACGACCCTGGGCGTATGAGTACGTCCCAGGGCCGCTCAGGGGCTTTGCAGGGGGATCGCGCCGCGACCCCCCCCCCGCACAGCTGCCGGGTGTTAGTGGCATATCGCCGCTAACACCCGGCAGTAACAGCGCCGGCGGGTGGCTCCGCCCACTGGCGCTGTTTAACCCATCAGACACCGCGGCAAAATGGCCGCGGCGTCTGAATTAACGCCGATCGGTGCCGCGCACCGATCGGTGCGGTGATTGGCATCAGCGCAGCTATGCTGCGCCGATCCGATCACCGGGCATTGTGGTGGGGAGCCTTGTGAAGGCTCCCGTCACTTACCCTGGCCGGTTTTCCCCACTTCCGTCCGCAGACAGGAAGTGGGGAAACCGCCATCTTTGTACACCCTAATGCATTGACTATGCAATGCATTAGGTTTTATTAACAATCGCGCCCCCTAGTGGTCAAGCACCATAGGGGGACTAAATGTTACAGTAAAAAAAAAAATAAAGTTTTAAAGTACAAAAAAAAAAGTATTAAAAGTTCAAATCACTCCCCTGTCCCCATTTTACAAATAAAATCATTAAAATAATAAAAAAGTTACACATATTTGGTATCGCGACGTCCGAAAAAGTCCGATCTATAAAAATATAACATCATTTATCCCGTACGCTGAACACCGTAGAAGAAAAAAAAGTCCAAACGCCAAAATTAAGTTTTTTGGTAATTTTATGTTACTCAAAAAATGGAATAAAAATGATCAAAAAAGTCACATGCATTCCAAACTGCTAGCGATAAAAAGTACACTTCAGCCCGCAAAAAATGCCCCCTCACTGACGTCCGTAGATGTTAGTACAAAAAAGTTATTGGTCGCACAAAATGGCACCGTGGCACAAGTTTCAAAAATACAAAATGTTTGGAATTTTTTTACGGTACCAAAACATAACGGAAACCCTACATGTTTGGTATTGGGCCGGGGGTGCTAAACAACCTTGAATACCCGGGAAAACCCCTTTTTTATTTACCGAAGAAAAAGAACGGGCCATAAAAACAAAACACCCCCGAAAACATGGTGAAAATTCGTTTTTTTTTCACAAATTTGTCCCCTTTTGGGAATTTTTTTTCGGTTTCCCCCTTTTATTCCCCTTTGTTATTTGTGAATAACACCAATTTAAAAATAATCTTGTCCCGCAAAATAAAAGGCCCCCCATGGGGTCTTTTGTAGGGGAAAAAAAAAAAAAGTTAAGGGGCTTTCCCGAAGGCGAGGAGGGAAAAACGAACGTGTTTTTCCCCCCCCAAAAAAAAAAACCCCCCGGGGCCTGAAGGGGTTAAGGTACCTTGAGGTACCAACGAGTCAGGACTGGGGGAAAAAACCCGAAATTAGTTTAGGGTTTGTTAGGTTTAGTTACAGGGCCCAAAAGGGGGGTTTCACAAATACATCCCTCCTGTTTAGGGCTTTGGGGAGTTTTACGCACCCCTAGCTAAATTTTTAACCGGGGGAAACGTGGGGGGAAAAAATTGTGTCAAATTTTTTTGGGAGGGAAGTGGGGAAAAATTTATTTAAGCTGTGTAAGCTGCTGTCTTTCAAAAACGAACCCCCGCAAAACCCCCACCACACACAATTGTTCCCGTTGGTGATTTTCGGTATTTAAAAATTTTGGGGTTATCGGCCTTTCCGGGAACCCCCCGGTTTTGGTAATGTTTTTGGGCTTTTCCGAGAGTACACTTTGGGGGGGCGCTGGCAGCCCGGGGCCCAGGATACGGGAAATTGGAAAAATTTGGGGGTTTGGGGGGGTCTGCTTTTTAAACCCTCTTGTTCCCCGAAAATTCAGTTAAAAAAAAAACCGTTGTTTAAAATGGTGTTGGGGTCGTGTTTTTTGTTCCCCGGGATTTTGCTGTTTTTCCTTAAAATGCCTCGGTAAATTGGCTTTCCCCAGAAACTTGATAATTCAAGGGGAATGAAAACCCCAAACCCAAAAAATCATCATCCTTTCTGCTACAAAAAAAAAAATTTCCAAATATATCAAAACCCAAAATTAAACCCAAAAAGCTACCCTTGGGGTAAGGCTATCATTAACTGCCAAACAGGACCACTTATTTTAAACACAGGTGACCTAAAATACTCTAAAAAATTTTGGGTCTTTATTTCAAAACCCCCCTTTCCCCCACACAGGGACCAAAGTAAAAGGTAAATTTTTAGTGTTGAAAGGCTTTAAAAAGATTTTCGTTTTGGTTTTTAAAACCACCAAAACAAAAGAAACCCTTTTAAAATTGGAAATTAAAAAGTGTTCACAGGGTCTGCAGAAATGGTTTTTTACCTCCATACAGTTTACCATGTGGGGTTGATTTTCAGTTGTAAAATTTTCCTGAAAGTAAAATTTTTAAAAACCCCCAAACAGTGACCATATTAATGGCTTTACCGGGGAAACCGGACCTGCAGGCTATTTTATTTCCAAAAATTTCAGTGACCTATAGTGGGTAGGCAACCCGTTACACGGGGTATTCAACTGTATATTACCCCCTTCAAAAACAGGATTTTAAAAGTGGTTTTTCCCAGTTACCCCAGGCTTTGAAAACTGTATAAAAAACCTTCCCCTAATAGTGATTGATTACCAGGTACAAAGGCTCTGCAGAAATGTACAATTTTTCCCCCAACAGTGGGGCCAAATAAATGGTAGGAATGAGGTAAACAGGCTCTTCAGAATGTAAAATTACCACCCTGCAGTGACTATTTGTGGTAAAAACACCATGACAAAAGGGTCTACGACTGTATTTTTAAACCCCCATTTAAAAAGGGGCCCCAAAGGGGGGTGGTAGATTAATTTAGGGTTTACATAGGCTCTTGTGACTGTATATTACCCCATAGAGTGCCACATAATGGTTTTTTACCAGTGTAAAAACTGGCTCTTCAGACTGTAAAAATTTCCACCATACCGTACCAAAAATGGTTGGGGGCCAGTGAAAACAGGGTCTTTCCCGACTTATATTAAACCTTTTATTACCGTTCCTTTTTATGGAGAACACCCTTTTTAAAACAGGGTCTGCAGATGGGAAAAATTTCCCATTCCCGGGCCCATTAGTTTAGGGGATGAGGGGTAACCCAAGGGTCTGCGGAAATGATTTTTTAAACCCCCATACAGTGGAAATATTTAAATTTGGTTGGTACTTTGAAAAAAAGGGGTTTAAAACTGTTTGGGGTTTCCCCATAAAAAAGTGACCATAAGTGGGAAGGAAACCCGTGTACACCCGGTCTGCCCCGACTGCATATTACCTCTATTTTAAAATTGGGCCATATTTGTGGTAAACACCAGTGGGCACGGTCTGAAAAATGTTTTAATTTTTAACCATTTTCACTGACCATATTGTGATTGATAAACCCTGTACCAGGCTCGGCCGGGTAAAATTTTTCCTCCATTAAAAGGGGACCCAAATAGTGGAAAAAACAAGGGTACACAGGCTCTGAAAACCGTATATTTCCACCCTTCACTGGGGCCCTTTTAGGATGGGTAAACCCGTGTATTCTTTGCTTTGTAATGGGGGTCGACAAAAGGAAATGCAGAAAATCTAAAATGTTAAAAAACGGGGTTTTGGTGGGTATTTTTGGCTGAAAACACATCACATATCTGGCGCAGCCCCGTTCATACATGACGCCCATATTCTTTTCCTTTTCCCTTTTTTCGACTGTAGATTTCTCAAATTTTGTTTTTCCCGAATTTTTAAATTTTTTAGGGGGGGTCCAACTTGCTTAATTGCTTTTTAAAAAGCATTTTTGAGAGATGCTTTACACAGTTTTTCGGGGGCCTTTCGGCGCCTGTGAAAAAAGACAGGGCCCTTTTTATAAATGAGTGTTTTGTGGGCAAAGCCTTTTGAAATTGGGAAAGGAAAATCAAAGTGAATTTGGGGGGGAGCGTGAAAAATCTCCCAAATTTTGAATGGGGTAAACCTGTGTTTATTTGGGGCATTTGGGGTCCCTGTCAGTGTAATCCGGCCTGGGGGTGTTTAAAGAGCTTACCCGGAGAAATTTTAGAAAAGGAGGGAAACAATTTTTATTTGGCCTAAGGCCCAAAAGTGGGAAAACTGGGAAGACTTTAAAATTTAAAAAATATTGAAAAGCAATTTGGGAAAAAATAAAACGTAACCAAAAATTCTTAAAAAAATTTTTTAAAACATGATAATTTTAAAAGGTCTAATTTTCGGAGAAAATAGCCCTTTAAACAAAAAAAAAAGGGCCCAAAAAGGGAAACCCAATTTCTTCAAAAAAATTAGACCCTTTTTGGGGAGGTGTAAACCCGGGGTACTCCCGGGGGGGTCATTTTTTAACCTTTACCTTTTCCTTTTATCCCCCATAAATTATTGATAAAAGGCCAAAAAACCCCAAGGAAAGGGCCAGTGGGTCGCCTAGGCCCGTTTCTTTTGGGGGGACAAGCCCTAGAAAAAACTGCTGGGGGCCCCGACCTCGCTGTGCTCAAAAGGGCCCTTTGGGGCCTGGAGCCGGCCCCCAAGGGCTCTTCAGCTGTTTGGTGCGTCAGCTTTGGGAGGGACTCCCATTTAACCCCGGCTTTTTTGCGACCCCCAAGTTTCCCCCCACTTTGGCGGAGGGGTTATTACGGGCCCTCACAGCGCCCGCCCTATTAAATTGCCTGGCTTTTGTTGGTGGCCATATTAAACCCGTCCCAGCTATATACCCGGGGGCCCCCCTTCCCTGTCCCAGTATATAATGGGGGCCCCCTATTTTTCCCCGCCCTATCTAAAATTCTGGGGCCTATTTCGTTCCTGGCTATTTAAAAAGGGGGGGAATTTTTAAATTTAATTTTTAATTATTTATTAGGGGAGCCTATACGTGCCTGGCCCATTATACTTGGGGGGGTAAATTTTCCTGCAATTCTTTATACTGGGGGCCCTATTACCTTCCATTATCAAAATTTTTTGAAGGCCTTTTTTTCCTGGCCTAGCTGTTTATGGGGGCCTGATTTTCCTAAAGCTATATACTGGGGGCCATAATTTTTGGCCTGGCTATATAATGGGGGGCCCTATTACCTTCCTAGCTGGAAAACAAAAGGCCCTGTTACCTTTCTTACTTTTATTGGGGCCCTATTTCCTGGGGGGCCTTTGGGGTATATATTTGGGGCCCCTATTACATGTCAGCTATTTTACGTGGGGCCCCATTACCTGGCCCAGCTATATAATGGGGGCCCTTTTTTCCTTGGGTTTATTTTGGAGGGGCCCTATTTTGTAAAGGCTAAAAATTTCTGGTGGGGCCCTTTTTAAACTGCCTGGCTATATTTCTTTTGGGCCATATTACCTTTTGGCTAATACTGGGGGCCCAAAATTTCCTTTCCTGGCAATATACTGTGGGCCCCAAAAACCCCCTGGCTAGATACTTTGGGGGGCCCTTTTTAACCCGCCTAGCTTTATTTTGGGGCAAAATTTTTTTGGGCCCCGGCTATAAACTGGGGGGGCCTTTTACCTGCCTTCTGTATACTTTGGGGGGATTCTTATTGGGTTTTGGGGTGGAAATGCAAAAGGGGTCTCTTTTCCAAACGGGGACCAATTTTAGCATTTAAGATTGGCACGGTTTCCAAAAGGAAATTCCCTGTGCACTTTTCTTTAAAAGGGCTTTTAACTTTATTTTTTAAAACTAGGTTTTTTAAAAGGTTTGGGGGGTTCCACCTTTATTTGCAAAAGGGCATTAAAACCACTCCATTAAATTTGTCTTTCCCTTTTCTACATTTTTTTAAATTTGGACCCTCCTTCTTTTGTTGAACCGTTTTTTTTTAAGGGGGGCAGCCATTTTGGACAAAATTTTGGGGGATGGCTTTTTAAAAACGAGCCATCTTTTTGGGGGGGAATTTGCATTTAAAAATTTTTTAAATTCAAAGTAAGGGGAGCCTTTATTAAAAAAGGGGGGGTTATAATGGGGCCAATTTCTAAAATTAAAAAGTGGATGGGGGGTTTTTGGCTGCTTTAATTTCATTTAAAATTTTAAAGGGAAATTTTTGGGGGTTTTTAAATGGGTTTAAAATTTTAAAAAAAAAGGGCACCACCCCACTTTTATAGGGCCCTTTTTTTTCCCCCCATCCCCAAAAAAATCCCCCCCCCTTTAAAACTTTGGTTCAATTTTTAGCTTTCCCTTGGGGACCTTTGACCACCACAGGGCCGCGTTTTTTGGGAAAAGGGGCAACCCAACCTTTAAATCCCAGTCAAAGAGGGGGGGGGGTCAATTTCTTCCCCCTCCTGGTTTTGGCCAATATCCCCAAACTCCCCCGGGCCATCTTCTAACTAAGGGGGGTGGGCCCCTTTTGGGGAAAGGCCCCATTTTTTGGAAAAGGGGCCAAAAAGGTTTTCCCTTTTTGGGAAATTTAGCGTAGGGAGTCAGGCTGTGGGGGGAACTTTTTTCATCAAAAGTGGGAATGCCCTTTCCCCCCACCTCTCTTCCCTTTTGGGTTTTCCCCAAAAAAGGAAAAAACAACAAACCCAAAATTTTTGGGAAAAATGGCCAAAATTTCAGACAATTTAAAAATCCCCATTTGTACTAAAAACCCCTGCCACCCTTCAAACCCAAACCCAACCATCTCCCCCAAAAGGGTTTAACGATACCCGAGTTCCTTTTAAATTGTTTGGAAAGATCTGACAACTTTTTTTTAAAAGGCCACAGTCCTTTAAAAAACCCTTCGGTCCTTTATTGTTTTGGGGTGAAAGTACAAAAGGGTTTCTTTTTCCCCAATTTTCCCCCCCTTTTTCTCAGCCAACAAACCCAATTCCCAAAAGGCCCCTCCTTGGTTTTGCCAAAGGGTACAGGGAGGGGGTTGGGCCCTTTCCTTTTATTTGCTAGGGGCCCCGAAAGGGGATCTTGGGGTAATTTAAAAAATCTCTGCTGGTTTGTAAAAATATGGAAGGGTTTTTGCAATTTTAATTCTTTTTGTCAGTAACTAAACGTAGCAGGAAAACAAAACCCAGCGGGGGCCTTTTATCCCCCTTTCTTTTTAAAATCATCAGGGACCCCCCTTGGGGACAACCCATACATCTATAAACACATGGGGGTCAAAACTGCCCTTGGGGGTGACTCCCCTTCTGCTCCTGGCCCCACTATCTCAGTGGATGGGGTATCCCCCACTCTTCACTCCAGTATGTGAAAAAGGAAAAGAGAAAATTTTGGGCGGGCACTTTTTCCAATCCCCGTTTTTCCTCCAAACTTTGTCCTTTCTTTGAGATTCCCCTATCCAAAAAACCCTCCCCTATGGAGAGTATTTTAATTCTTCAATTTGTTGGGGCTGAAAAATTTCTATATGTGGGGGGCAGTTCCCCCTGGTGGTAAAGTTTTTCCCCGGAATCTGCTGTTTTTCCCCTTTCAAAAGGTTTAGCAGGGGGGTAATTACCTGGGTAAAAAAGTAATCCCAAACCCCTGGCCTTGATGTTTTGGGGGGGGAAACGGGTTTCCTTTTTGGGCCCTTTCCCTTTCCCCACAGTAATGTGGTTCGTGGGGAATTTTGGGTACCGGGCTAAGAAGGCACTCCTTGCCGTTTCAGGGGTTTTCTAGAGGGCCCGTGCCCATTTGGGGGGCCCAGCGGTGAGCAAAGGGGCATGACAGTTTTTTTTTTATTTTTGCGTTTGGCTGTATACTTAAAAACCAAACCTTTTTATCCCAACCCACACTCCCCCTTTTCCAGAACCCGGTTCTTTACCCTCATGGTGTCCTCCCCCGAAAGGTGGGGGATCAGCTATGGCTGTCATTCCCCGGAAAAATTGGGACATGGGGGGAAAGGGGGGGTTTGCCGGTGTTTTGGGGTTGGGGGCTCCAAACCCAATTTTTTCCCCGGGGCTGTTTTTCCCTATCCTTTTTTTAAATGGTTTTCTTTCGGAAAAACCCCGTGCCCCCCCCCCCCATTGGATGGGGCCCCCCGGACTTTTTTCCCCCCACTAGCTTTGGGGGGTTTTAAATTTGGATAAAGTTGGGGCATGCTTTCACATTGGGGATTCCCTGTTTTTGAAGACTCCATTTTTTTGTTAGGATCATCCCCTTTTCGTAGGGGCCCCCTGTTTATTTTTTTCCTGTTTTAAAAGCAGTCTTGGTCCTATACCCCCGCAACCCCGGTATTCCATCCCCACGGGACCCCATAAATAGCAGGAGCGGGCCCCAGTAAGCGTCAGTCACCAAAACAAAATATAATACACCGGCAGTGGAGGGATTGTTTTATTTTAGTGTTGCACTGTAGGGAAACCCCAGGACAACCCAAATACATGACAAAAAAAAAAAGAAAATTTTTTTCTACATTGTCATTGGATGGGTTCTGCCCAAAAATCAAAAAAAAAACCAAAAATAACTACTTAACGGGCAGTAAGAAAAATTTTCTGCCTCTTTTCCTGGGGTGGGGGATCTTGCAGTTTTGAAGGTTTAATCCCGTTTTTGGGTTTTGACCCTTGACAGGGGTTTGGGTTTGGTAAACGGGCCTTTGGGGAAACCCCCCAAATACGGGGTCCCCAAAGGTTTTTTTTGAAAATTCTTCCACTTTAAAACCCCGTTTTCCAGGCTGTTCTTTTGGCAGCCTTTTGAGTTTTGGGTTGGGTTAATGGAAAGAAAAAATTTTGGAATGAAAAAAAAAAAAATAAAAAAGAAAAAAAAAAAAATTTCTTTAAACCAATGCCCCAAAAACTTTTTAGTCCCTAAAAATCGCCCGGGAGCTGCAACTTTCTGGGGGAAAAAATGAACCCCGGGTTTGGGGGCACTCCAAACAGGGTCTTTATAGGGGAAAGAAACTTAAAATTCCCCCGGGGCGGTTTCCCTTTACACTAAACAAGGGTTTTGGGGGAGGCCCATCTTGGGGAGGGAATGGCCTTTTTTCTTGCCGCTTTGAGCATCCTTGGGTTTTTGAGTTCCCCTTTTAGCCTTTCCATTTCCCCCCTCTCTGCGGTTGGTTTCGGGGTGTGGAAAACTAAAGTTTCTTCCCCAAAAGGGCCCTCCAAAAAGTCCCTTTATCAGGGTAGCTGTAAACCCTAGGTCCCAAAAACTTCCGGTAAACACGTATCGAATTCTATTTTGGTTGCAATTTCTTGGGCCTTTTTAGAGGGGTGTGATGTTAGTTACAGGAATGCCCCCTTTTGGCCCCCCCGAAATATGTCCCGAAAAAACTTTAAAGGGATATTCATATCTTTGATCTTTGGGGATCTGAATTTAAATTTTAAAAATTTGGGGTGGTGAGGCTTTTCTAGAAAGTTTTGGTTTGGGACCCCTTTTCTAATTTTTCCCCCTTTTCATTTTTTTAACAGATTTGGGTGCTTTGGGGGGTAGCTATTTCCGGTTTTTGTTGAGATTCCCCGGTTTCAAAGTAATACTTGTCTATTAGACCAATCATTAGGGGTTTTTTGGGCCCGAAAGTCCCGGGGCCATGTGCCCATTGCACTACAAATGGGTTAAAAGGCCCGTGGGAAGCGGGTCGCCCCTCCCCAATCCGTATTTTGACCCCTTTTTTTTCGTTTTTTCTTGGGTTCCTTTTTTTTTCAGCTTTCCTTTCCTTCCCGCGGAGCTTTTTCCTGCCCAAACTTGGCCGCAGTCTCCTTGTGGGTTGGGGGCAAAATTTAGGGCCCTTGCACCACCGGGCAAAATGCTTGCTTCCCCTTTTTTCCCCCTCCTTTTTGGGCCCGTTTGGGCTGCTTTTGGTTTTGCCAAATTGGGTTTCCCCCTTGCCTTTTCGTATCAGCTTTCCCAATGGCCTTTTTTTTTCAGTTTGGGCCCCTGTCCGTTTGGGAGGGGGCAGTGCAATCCATCAGGGGCCTGAATGGCTTGGTCCAAAATTTTCCCCTGGGGGTTTCCCGGCCCGGTCCGTTTAGAAATCCTCATTTTCCTTTTCCCAAAAAGGCCAAAGTCTGGGGGCCCCCAAAGTGTATTTTTGAGTCCAAAATATGTTGGCCGCCTTGGGCCCTTTTGCCAAGGGGGCCCTGCTGGCCCTCAAAAAGCCTCCCAATTTTGCTTCTTAGGGCTGATTTTCGATGGCAGACTTCTTGCTTTCCCAAAACCTTTCGTGTGATGTTTGGGAAAGGCATATCCCAATTTTAAATCGTTCTGCCCCTTCTGGGAAATCTGAATCCTTTCCCCCAAAAAGAACCTTTTCCCGGGTTAACAAGCGGGTCTCATGTAAAAGAGGGCAAATTTAGAGGTTTCCTCTTCATGACTTCAAAGCAATCATGGCTTTCTTCATTTTGGAAAAAGGGTTCTTCCTTTTCCCTTCGTTTCCCCATTTCCCCCCGGGGGAAGGGGGAAGTAAAGGAGGGGGATTAAGAACACAACACGCATAAGGGGTAATTTTTATCCGGCAGGAGGAGAAAATTGAAAATCTAAGATGTCGAGCCGTTTCGAGATGGTTTTTGGGGTTCGTTTGGGTTGAGAATAGCAGAGATGTCATGTGGAGCCAGAAGAACTAAAGAATTTTCCAAATACTGTGGGTTTATTTTTTTGTCCCCTAAAGGGAGGGGCCCGAAAAAACAGGTTTTTTCCGGGGCAAGGGGGGTTTTCCTTGTTTCAGAGGTGCTGGGGAGGGTTTTTCTCGTTCCTTCCTTGCCACTTTTTTATATACCTATCGAGAGATTGTATTCCCCGGGCTCAACCCTTTTTTTGTTGTTTTTTCCCGATGGGTTCTTTTAGTTTCCCTTCCCCCAAAGGGGTAAGGTCAAAGGGGGAAAAAAAAATTTATTGAACTTTTGGGGGTGGACGTGTTGAAACTTCTCCCTTTTTCCTCTTTTTTTTTGTGATATCTTGAGAGGTTTTGGGGCCCTTTCTGAAAGGCCCCGTTCCCCTTCCCCCCCCACCATTCAGGCCTCTTGCAAAAAAATTCCCCACCTGAATCCGCAGCAGGGCATCAAAGTTGGGTTTATACAGAGATTTCTCCAAAAATGGGCCCGTAGGAATTTTCCTCTCTTTAAATTTTCCCGCCCCTTCAAAATCCTTTCCCTTTTGGAGTTTTAGTTCCCCAGATTTTTGCCCCCAAATTTTTTGTAGAAAAGGGGATAGGGTTGGGTTCTCCCGCTTTTGGAAGACTGCCAACAGGTTTGGTGGGTTGCACAGGTTTTAAAAGTAAAAATAATATGTTTTGTGCTTTTTTCAAACGACCCGCTGCAGATTTCCCCTATGAAATGGGACCTAGGAGGCTAGGAGGTCTGTGCCCGTTTTTCCTGGGTAGGCCTGATAAAAAACCTTTTTTGCGTTTCCCCCCCTTTTGTCCCCGTCCCCGGGGAGTACTGTGATTGGGGTTTTCTCCCCCCCAAGTCCCCTTTCGTTCTTCTAGGGAATTATTGGGGCTGTTCTTTTTGTTCCTCTGGGCAGGGGGTTGTGTCTCCTCTTCCCCTATTGCTCCACCCAGTAAATCATCTTCTTCTCCTAGCACCATAAGGCTGCTAGTTCCTGGTCGCCAAACATCTCCTGTTACTTTGTCCATTATAGGAAATAATGAGATTGGATTGTCAACTATGGGCGCCGCCATCTTGGCCCCGGAAGTGGAAGTGTTTACCCCGGAAGGGGCGGACAATAACCCCGAAGGAAATGGAAGCGACATCAGAAGTTCCTGTAAGTTAGGCAAGATGGGAGCAGTGGGTGTGACTAAAGGCGGAAGTGACATAGGAGGGGCGGCAACTGGCACTAGTGACTTCAGGGGTGGTGCTGCACTAGGGGCAGGAGCCGTGGGTTGGGATACAGGAGGCGAGGTATTGTTATGGACAGTTGTGGGGGCAGGCAATGGCACCAGCGGTTCCGGTATACTAGGCATAGTGGGTGTAATAGTTGGAGCTAAATTGGTAGGCAATGCTAAAGTAGCTAAGGCAGGGATGGCTTGTGATGTAGATGGGCCGTTTTTGGGGCGTGACGGTCCACAGTTACAACACTCCTCTCTCCACCCCTGATTGAACACATCACACCTCAGACAAGCCCAGGAATTCAGCTCTCCGCCATTAGAGGGCAGTGGCATCACACTTTCCTTTGTTTCCTTTGTTTCAGAAACTACTCCTGGGGGATGGTACACATAAGCAGTTGCACCCCCAGTGCCCTGCCCTACTTTATGAGTCTGTATAGCTACACTATACCAGTATTCAGCCATCAACAACTTCAAATCCTTCAATCTACTTCCTTCTGTATTAACCCTCAGACGTTTCCATAATTTTTTTTATCACAAATGCTTTCTGAGGTCTCAATTCATGCTTCAGCTGCGTGCAAATCCTTCAGTCTACTACGCTTCTCCAATATTCAGGCTGGAGCCATCTAAGCCACTTTCATCAAATCCTTCACTTACTTAAGCCTCTCGGATCCATCCTGCACTTACTTTTTCTTATCTGAGTTTTCCCTTTTTTCCCCCCCAAAAAGCTTTTTTGGGGTCCTACGCTTAAGGTAGATTGTGAGCCCCCATAATCTATTTCTAGCCAGCACAACCTTTGCAGCAAAAAAGCTAAAAAACAAATTTTTTCCTTATCCTTATCTCCTACAGAGCCGTGATGGACTTTTCCCCAAAAATATGACCAACTAAAAATTTCCCTTTCCCCTACAAAGCCAGTAGTGGCATGTTCACTAACCTTAAGCAAAAACTCAAAAACAGCAGAGCAGTCTAACCTACCATCATACACAATTTGACTTAATTTAACCCCAGAGGCAAAAATATACAGTTACAAAAAAAGTAAAAGGGGGGGTGTTGAGTTTCTAATTTTGGACTGCAGCCAGGGAGGAAAAGAAATATAACCACAAAACACAGTGAACACCGTAAAAAACACAATTAATGTATTATATATACAAATAATCATGCATACAGATCTAATGAAGTCAGTATTTTTTTTTTTACATTGGCAGTCCTATGCAATTAAAAATGAAACATAAAACCTTGTCCTTCTCTAACTGTGACAAAGTCCTGAATGGTCGGGCTGACTAATATCACTTTACTGCAGCGGCTGTTTTCTCTTAAGTCTCATTACAAAAGAAGGCAAAGAACCTCTTTTGTTTCTGAAAAAGGAATAAAGTTAGGTAGATAAGGGCAATGAGAAGAGCAATACATGAAAGGAAAATGGGTTTATCTTTTCCTTCACTTGGGAGGGGGGTTTATTCACAATTTTCAAGTTATTACTGCTACTAATCTTCTCAGACCATAGCCAACCTGAAATAACATTTCACACATTTGGCCATATCTAGAAACTGTCTAAAACATATAATAAATGTGGTATAGAGCAGGTACGCCAGTATTTTTGGCACAAAATGGGCCAGAATTCTTGATAACTGTGCCCCAATATTTTGCACGGTTTCTTATTGGTTGGTGTTTCAACTACTTTTCTTATTTTTTTTCATATATAAGCAGTGGAGTCGGAGTCGGTGCCTATTTTGCAGGAGTTGGAGTTGTCATAAAAGGGACCGACTCCGACTCCCAAAATATATAATAAGTTGGTCCAGTTAGTTCGATGCAGTGCAAAGACCAAGAGGAATTGGGTCCGCCAGTGCTACTGCTCCCATATCTTCAGCCTTATCACATGAGGAGTGTAATTGCTGACATGGAGCAGGCAAAGCGCTGCCCCAGGGGAAAAGACCCCGCCCCCAGGGCAAACAGATTTCAGCAAAATGTTTCACCTGCTTTCAAAGAAGTAGAACAGTTCAACCATTCATCAAAACTGACTGTGGCTGAGGCAATTCCTTTATAGCCTGACATTGTTAGAGATGTTGCCCCTGTGGCCAGCGCTTTGCCCCCAACCCAAGTTAGTGTAGAGAGGCCGTTCCCTAGCCTGGAAATAATGAGATCAGATGTGAGGTCATGTTTTGCAGGATCTGATGGAGGCAATACTATTTCTCAGAACAAATTCAGAGACTCCACAAATGTTCCTGCAGTGTTTTGCATATTTTCAATTTTTTGTACATGAGGCTTTGTACATGAGGCTTCTGTAATTTTATATACAGTCATCTTACCTATCTTATACATAAATGAAACCTGCAAGTATTTAGCATCTGCTTAGTTCTGCAGATTCTTTCCTGTAACTGCATTGTTACTGTTTTGCTCCTAAAACTTTAAATGTTAATTTTTATTATTTTGTTAGTATTTGGGAAATCCACCTTTGGTTTTCAATACTTCCTGAATCCTTCTGGGCTCTGGATCAGATTCAAGCATGTCTTAACCAAAATCTGATCCCAGGTCTCTTCTACACATTCCCGATGTTGGTGCAGACTGGACTTGGATACAAATACAGCTTTTTCTTCAACTCTACCCACAAGTGTTCAAAAGATCAAAACATTGTTACCCTTTTGCTTGTCAGTGTCTGTTCTACCTAAATAGCTTGATTATTGCATCATAAGGTGATAAACAGCCTGATGTTACCACTTTACTACAGTAAAGTTATCACTTAAACATGCGCCGTGTATGAGGGAGTCGGGAGTCGGAGTCAGGAGTCGGAGGTTTGAGAAATTGAGGAGTCGGAGTCGGGGCTTTGGCTTGCCGACTCCACAGCCCTTCATATAAGTCTATTAAAGAACATTACCGAGATTCTACATAAATATTGTTCTTGATTTTGAGGTCAATTAGATGCTTCAGGTGTTTTTTACCCGATGCAGCATGCGGTGCTTATGGAGGTTATTTTTCAATATTTTTACGTCCTATAGAGCAGCGGTCCCCAACCTTTTTTCCCCCGGGGACCGGTTTAATGCACGCCAATTTTTCCACGGCCCCGTGGGGGCGTGATTATTGGGGACGGGGTTATGCAGGGGGTTGGAGGTTTAATATCACACACACAGGAAAAAAAACCACAAAGTGTATGTTGTGTCATTTAGGGGTGTAGTATGGGGTAACCAGTATTTATAACTGCAGACTGATTATCAGCTCTGTGGGTCAGTATTATACTGTAATTAATATACATATGTAATCTGTCTGTTATTTTATAAATCTATATATATATATATGCCCCCTGTAGTAATAATAAATAATTATAGCCCACCTGTAGTTATAATAATTATTGCCCCCCTCTAGTTATAATAATTATAACCCACCTATAGTTAAAATAATTATAGCCCCCTGTAGTGATGATTAATAATGATAGCTCTCCTGTAGTGATAATTAATAATGATAGCCCCCCGGTAGTGATAATTAATAATGATAGCCCCCCTGTAGTGATAATAAATGAGAGCCCCCTGTAGTGATAATAATAAACCCCTGTCGTGATAATTAATAATTGATAGCCCCCCTGTAGGGGATGATAAATAATTATAGCCCACCTGTAGTGATAATTAATAATGATAGCCCCCCCTGTAGTGATGATAAATAATGATAGCCCCCCTGTAGTGATAATTAATAATGATAGCCCCCTGTAGTGATGATAAATAATGATAGCCCCTGTAGTGATAATAAATAATGATAGCCCCCTGTAGTGATAATTAATAATGATAGCCCCCCTGAAGTTTTAGTAAATAATGAGAGCCCCCTGAAGTTTTAGTAAATAATGAGAGCCCCCTGTAGTGATAATTAATAAAGATGCCCCCTGAGTTTTAGTAAAAAAATGAGAGCCCCCTGTAGTTTTAGTAAATAATGAGAGCCCCCCTGAAGTTTTAGTAAATAATGAGAGCCCCCTGAAGTTTTAGTAAATAATGAGAGCCCCCTGAAGTTTTAGTAAATAATGATTGCCCCTTTTTGTTTTAGTACATGAGAGGACCCCTGTAGCCTCCAGGCTAGTTAAATCAAAAAAAAAAAGAAAAGAAAACACGGTTACTCACCATTCCCGGGCCCTGCGTCTCTGCTCCCTCCAGGACCCGGCGAGACCGAGCGGCGCAAGAGGTGTGACGACACCTCTGCATCATCCCCCCTGCATTGCTGCTCTGTAGATGCGGCCCTCAGTGAGCGCCGCATCTACAGCGATAGGGAAAGCAGGGGTGGCTCATTACTGTCCCTGCTTTCTCTCTGCAGCCGCGCAACGCGCGCAGCTGTTAACTCTGCAGGGCCGGATTACAACGTAGAGCAGATGCCGACCGCCCGGACTAAGGTCACCGCGCGGCCGGTATCATGTTAGCCCGGCGCCGCGGACCGGCGGTTGGGGCCCCTGCTATAGAGAAGCGGATGAGAAGCCATTTTTTACAAATATTTTAAAAAGTGAAATTATTGTGTGTGAAGAAGGATTTACATGTACCAATTTATTTATCTAATATTTAAAGGGGTTTTCTGAGACCTTTAAAAATCTAGCTACCCCCTCCCACTTCGCTAAAATAGAAAATTGCCACATACTCCCCTCTCCTATCATCACTGTTCAAGCGCTGCCAGAGCTCCAGTTACCCCCTCACTGATGATGTCACTTTTGTGGATCACATAATTCTGCAAACAATCTGCATGTAGATCATGTGACCACAGAGGTCAGTGATTGGCTGCTGTATCATGTGACCACAGAGGTCAGTGATTGCTACAGCCATGTGACCACAGAGGTCAGTGATTGGCTGCTGCATCATGTGACCACAGAGGTCAGTGATTGGCTGCTGCATCATGTGACCACAGAGGTCAGTGATTGGCTGCTGCATCATGTGATCACAGAGGTCAGGGATTGGATGCAGCATCATGTGACCACAGAGGCCAGTGATTGGCTGCAGCATAATGTGACCACATAGGCCAGTGATTGGCTGCAGCATCATGTGACCACAGAGGTCAGTGATTGGCTGCAGTAGCATGTGACAATAGAGGTCAGTGATTGGCTGCAGCATCATGTGACCACAGAGGCCAGCGATTGGCTGCAGCATCATGTGACCAAAAAAGGTTCATGTGACTGGGCTGCAGCTTCATGTGACTACAGAGGCCAGTGATTGGCTGCAGCATCTTGTGACCACAGAGGCCAGTGATTGGCTGAAGCATCATGTGACCACAGAGATCAGTGATTGGCTGCAGCATCATGTAACCACAGAGATCAGTGACTGGCTGCAGCATCATGTGATCACAGAGGTCAGTGATTGGCTGCAGCATCATGTGACCACAGAGGTCAGTGATTGGCTGCAGCATCATGTAACCACAGAGGTCAGCGATTGATTACAGCATCATGTGACCACAGAGGCCAGTGATTGGCTGCAGCATCATTTGACCACAGAGGTCAGTGCTTGGTTCATGGATCACATGATGCTGCAGCCAATCTGCATGTACAGCATGTGACCACAGAGGTCAGTGATTGGCTGCAGCATCATGTGACCACAGAGGTCAGTGATTGGCTGCAGCATCATGTGACCACAGAGGTCAGTGATTGGCTGCAGTATCATGTGACCACAGAGGTCAGTGATTGGCTGCAGCATCATGTGATCCATGTACATGACATCATCAGTGAGGAATCGGGGAGGAACGCTGGAGCTCTGGCAGTGCTGGAATGGTGGTGATGGGAGAGGTAAGTGCGGATTCATTTTTTATTTGAGCCACAGTGGGAGGTGTTTAAAAGTCTTGGAAAACCCCTTTAACTACCACTGACCCTCTAAAATCAGTACAAGCATCAGAGCATCACCACTATTGTACATAGTGGTAATATATTCACAGGTGTGTTTCATGGTAGCACACTGGACAAGCCAGAGGACAACCAGATACAGGTTATAATAATACTGTAACAGTGAGCCTACCAAACGGCAGACCAGAGATGTGGATCCACTGGAGCACCGCAAGCGGTGGTATAAGCTACGCCAGGGAGCAGAGTCTAAGTAGGTCCCGGTATTCACCAGAGCCCGCCGCAAGACAGGATGGACTTGCTGTGGAGGAACACTACCAGGTCACTACCCCTGACGTATAACTAATACATAAATCAGTGGCACACTAAAGACTAAGTAAAACCTCAAGGTATATAGGAATATAGGAAATTCATTACAGCTAAGGAAAATATGAAAACCTGTGACTCTTAGTTTACAGTATTAGATCATAGATTGTATTAAGCTCACCTCCCAACACGTCAAGGGGTTCCCAGAACAGGTGAGTCCCTACACTAAAACATGTTACCTTGCTAGGAGTCCATTCAGACTGCCACTTCCCCAGGAGTGATAGGAACCTGCAATTGAATTATCCTGCACTGATTTAAAAGAGGCGGCTGAGTGCCCCTGACGTGACTTGCTTGTGGTGGCAGCCGAGATGTAGCGTGGTACAAAACTGTGAAGCAAACTCTTAGTCGGGGACAGGCAGGAAGGTCAGGACAGGTGGCGAAGGTTTGTGGTTAAGGGAAGGAAGCTAAGGATACGGTACACATAATAACAGTAACGATACTCTCAAGACTCTAGGACACTATTGATTCGGCAGGGAATCGAGGAAAGGGCAGGGCTTAAACAGAGTCAGCACCCGGTGATAACAAATCACTGGGGCAAAGTCCCTTTAAATTTAACTGCAGTGCCGTGCGCGCGCCCTAGAGGCCGAGCGCGCACCTGGCCAGCAACAGGAGTGAGGTGAGTTGGGGATGGAGCTGCAAGTGGCGGCGCCACTTACAGCAGACACAGCAGGGAAGTGGGTGTTCCCACAACGTGACCCATGGGTCACGGGGACACCCATTACAGATACTATAGTAGTGTAGGAAACTGAATTTTTCGGAACCGTAACCATTATCTTCTAGTGTTTAGCATGTTGAACGTCAGTCCTTTGGGCAGTGAGCAATTCCTCTGGTTAACATCCTGGAGGGAGGTCAGCTGAGGAGAAAGGTATAAAACACAATAAATAATGTTATATTGAAAGGAACAATCTAATCATAATGAACCAGAGGAAATGTCAGGGTTCCCTTCACTGCTTAGGATCAGCAGTTTATCAATCTATTTCCTGCCACTGTTGGGACAATCACAAACTGCAACCGAGCCATGTTCTTTCCATTTCATTTCTTAGAACTCAATAGCACAAGTGAAGAAACTTTGTACAACCTATTACAGAAGATGTCTCTTATTTCACTGATCAGACTCCTCTCCTCCAGCACCCTCATCTCCTCCTACCTCCTGCACTGATCACTCACTTTAGATCTACTGGTAAAATCTAGAAGGGGTGAAGATGATCAGATTACTGAGGCCCATAGATGACTATGGAGAGAGGAGGGGGAAGAGGAAGCAGCTGCAGAGAGGAGCACAGACACCAGCTGCTCTTATGTCTCCCATACACAGCACAGAGGCCTTGGGACACAATATTTCTAGCAGGTGATGCTCTATGACGGGACATTGTATCTTGTAGCCACACTCCCCAAATAATTTCAAAGATACTGCTGATCTGTGGCTCATGTGATGGAAGATCCGGATGTTTATCAGGATTGTTTTACTTGTAAATCATCTGTATTAGTGCAATGCATGCAGTGATTATCTACGGCATCTCCCTACAATACAGTGCGGTACTCCATGCCCTGTACTGCTCTTACATATATTAGTGAGGTCCAGGCAGTGATTGGCGGTCTATAGCTCCTCTCTACAGTACAGTGCGGTACTACATGTCCTGTACTGCTCTTACATGTATTAGTGAGGAGCATGCAGTGATTGGTGGTCTATAGCACTTCTCTTTATTACCTTGAGGTTCTACATATCCTGTACTGCTCTTACATATATTAGTGAGGTGCATGCAGTGATTGGTGGTCTATAGCTCCTCTCTACAGTACAGTGCGGTACTCCATGCCCTGTACTGCTCTTACATGTATTAGTGAGGTGAGGCGATTGGTGGTCTAGTAGCGCCTCTCTACACTCAAGTGTAGTACTACATGTCCTGTACTGCTCTTACATGTATTACTGAGGTGCCTGCGGTGATTGGCAGTCTATAGCACCTCTCTACAGTACAGTGCGGTACTACATGTACTGTCCTGCTCTACATGTATTAGTGAGGTGCATGCAGTGATTGATGGTCTATAGCACCTCTCTGCAGTACAGTGTGGGACTACATGTCCTGTACTGCTCTTAACTGTATTATGAGGTGCATGCAGGTTTTGGGTCAAATAGCTCTTCTCTACATACAGTGCGGAAACACATGTCCTGTACTGCTCTGCATGTATTAGTGAGTGCAGGCAGTGATTGTGGTCTATAGTGCCGCTCTACAATAAAGTGCTGTACTACATGTCCTGTACTGCTCTTACATGTATTAGTGAGGTACATGCAGTGATTGATGGTCTATAGCACCTCTCTACAGTACAGTGCGGTACTACATGTCCGGTACTGCTCTTACATGTATAGTGAGGTGAGATGAATTGGGTCAATAGCGCCTCTCTACAGACAGTCAGTACTACAGGGTCCTGTACTGCTCTTACATGTATTATTGAGGTCATGCAGTGAATGGCGGTCTAAGCTCCCCCTTAAAACCCGGGTGGGGACTACATGTCCTGTACTGCTCTTACATATATATTGAGGGCATCCCAGTGATTGGAGGTCTATAGGCCTCCTGCAGTACATTTTTGTGGGACTACATGTCCTGTACTGCTCTTGCTGTATTAGTGGGGGTGAAATCAGTGATTGGGGTCTATAGCTCTTTCTAAAGTACATGTGGGACTACATGTCCTGTATTGCTCTTACATGTAATTAGTGAGTGCATGCAGTGATTGGTGGTCTATAGGGCACCCTCTCTACATTTACAAGGGGGTACTACAGTACTGTACTGCTCCCTTTAAACATGTATTAGTGAGGTGAGATGATTGGTGGTCTATAGCGCCTCTCTTTTTTTTTTAACTGTAAATTTTTATTAAAGTTTTCAGTACAAAAATACGATCAACAAAGCCGTACAATAAATACCAAAGAGATACTGTGGCCACAATCAGCAAAAACAAAAGTGCAGTTAAAAAACAATACGTCTCCGTGAATTAACTAAAACACATTTCTATTCCGCAAACCCAATAGCCCTCACTGGGCCACTGAGAGACAGACCCAAAAGACGGCTAGAGTACACAGTTACTTCCAGAATAAGGGACAAACTACAAAACGGTGGGAGGGAAGACAAAGGACCAGGCCAAAAGGAAAGAAGGCTCCTAACAATAGGTTTGCAATCCCTTATATCAAAGTAGAAAAACTACAAAGCATGCAGGAACATAAAAAACCCATGGTTTCCAAGAACGGTCAAATAGGTCCAGTTGGTTGTGAGATAGAGCAGTAAGAAATTCCATTCGTCTAACTTCTTTGCAAACGGAGACTTAAGTCGTGCTGAGTGGGAATAGAAGCTTGTTTCCAAAATCTAGCAATAAGACATTTAGAAGCTGTCCCCTAATAGGGGAAGAGTTTTCCCACCCCAGCGCCTAGAGGGGCGTGGGAAATTTGTTTAGAAGAAAGGTCGTGGGTAAAGAGGGACCCAAATTTGGTGCAATATCAGCAACCAAGGATTGAACCATTAACCAAAAATGGCCGTAACCCCTCTAGAGTCCCAAAACACATCTGTAGATCGCCCCGGGATCCCACACTCCAGCAACAGTCCGGATACTAGGCTTAACCCTATGCAGGAGAGCGGGAGTGTGGTCCCAAATACTTAATACTTTGTACTGATTTTCTTGTTTGGGAGAGAGAGATGAGCGAGCTGCCGGGCCGCCAAAATCACCTGCCATGTGTCCCTGGGGATGGGGGACCCCAGATACTCCTTCCATTTAAACCATATACGATTGGACAAATTGGGGGGGTCGGGATTAGAAGCTATTAGCAGCTTATATATAGAGGAATCGGGCCCTTAAGGAGTGTCCTGCCCGACAAAATCTTTTCAAAATACAGTGGGAGCAGACACTGTGGTGGATTTTAAATGCGAAGAGACAAAATGTCTGATCTGAAAGTAGAATAAAAAGCGAGGGGCAATCATGATGGACCGGGCAATACATCAAACGTTTTCAATTTCAACGTATGATGCCACCAGATCCGCAAAGTGGAAAAATTTTAGGGTTTCAAACCAAGGCTTCAGACTCACATCTGGTCGGCCATCCAACAACATAGGGTGAAAAAAAACGGGTCGGGTGGGGAAGCCTCAGAGCATAACCCAAATTGTTTGTTGCATCTCTCTCCAGATATCCCTAGTAAGGGTCATAGAATGCAATAGAGTGATTTTTAAAATTTTCTGGGTGGTGGTAGCCAACAGCAAGGAGTTAGGGTGAATGGGGGCTAGCCACAACTTCTCCACTTCCATCCTCTAGAGTATGCAAATATTTGCCACCAAGAAGTATAGCACGCAATTGGGGCCGCCCAATAATATTTGACGAGGTCGGGTACCGCGCCAGGCCCCCCTCCACCCGCTTGCCAACAGAACACTCCGAGAGATCCTATGCCTCTTTTTTCCCCATAATAAAGTGAATCAAAATCTGATTGCAAAGAACGAAGAACCGTCATAGGATAGGGAACGGGCAGTCTCATACAAATAACATCAAATTAGGGAGAATGGTCATTTTAAAATCGCTGCTATTCGTTCCAAATAAAGATAAGAGCTAAATTTTTCCACCCTTTTCCAACAGCCTTTTAACATCATTATTAATTTAGGAAAATTATTCTTAAAGAGAGAGGCATAAGCCGGCGTTTAAATTGACCCCCAGATACCGCAAACATTCGTCTGCCACCTATAATTAAATTTGGGCCCTTTTAAAGGAGAGAGAGCGATTCAGGGAACTATTGGAAAGGGCTTCGGTTTTGGACGTGTTAATCTTATAACCTGACAGAATCCCAAACCGGGTCAGAAGGCATGAAAAATTAGGAAGGAAACCATAGATTAGTCAATGTAAGGAGGGACATCATCAGCGTTAACGAGACCTTAAAATCTTGTCCTTTATGGGACCCCTTTAATATCATCTTTGTAACCGAATTGCAGCACCAGAGGCTCAATACTAAGGCAAAAAGAAACGGAAGAGGGGGGCAACCCTGTTAGTCCCGTTTCGAAATTGTTAATTAGTTGGAAAGGTGGCGGCGGGAGCCGATGGCAGCAGGGGGGTGGAGAAAGACCCTGGAGCGCGCCAACAAAAGGACCACTGATCAAAAAGCCTCCAAAACGTATGGAACATAAAAGGTCCAATTAAGGCGATCAAAAGCCTTTTCGGGCCGTCAAGCTGAGCAGAGCATTGAGTCTCCTCTCCTTTTTCATTATATCAATCAGGTCAATCACTCGCCTGGTATTATCCCTCCCCTGCCTACAAGGGACAAATCCCACCTGATCCTTATGTATAAGCTGTGGCAAGAAAAAGGAAGTCTATTTGCCATAATTTAGTAAAAAATTTTAAATCCGCATTTAAAAGAGCTATAGGTCTGTAGCTGGCCCCAAGCTCCAGGGGCTCCTTATTTTCCGGTTTAGGAATTAAATAGTATAAATGAAATGGGGCATTGTAGTGGGACAGAGAGCCTGTGAGAAAAGAGTTAAAGACCCTACCCATATTTTGGGGAAAAAGTGTGGACTGGGAAAGTCTGATAAAAAGATAGGGAGGGCCGTCTGGTCCCGAGATTTTCCTGACGGCAAGTCTTTAAGAGGAGCCGCAAATCTCCTCCTCCCCTAATTGGGAGGATTAATGTTGCCAAAATCAGTAGCGCTGAGCTTGGGGAGTTACAGGACAAAGAAAATCCTGCAGCAAGGGGTTTCCCGTTCTCCAGGATCAGAGGGCAGGCGATCTGGGATATTGTATAACTTAGAGAAAAAGGAATGAAAAAGACCTGCTACAGTCTTGGGGTCTGAATATGGGACTCCGTCCCTGTTCTTAATAGAGTAGGGTGCTGAATTAACTGTTTCATCTCGAAGCATGCTTGCAAAGCAAGGAATGAGGTTTGTTAGCCCTTTCCTAAGATTATGGGCAGAAAAACCAGAACTTTTCAGTAGCATGTAAGGCCAGGTTTTTCAACTTTTTCACGCAATTCAATATCTGCCGCGGATGGCCCTAGTGGGTTCGATGTAGCTATGGATTCTAATTGCTTCAGTTGAAAAGATGCAAGCATTCCTCTGAGCCTCTCTATCCTTCTTCAGGCGAAAACCCAGAGCAATGCATTTCCCCCTAACAACAGCTTTGTGGGCTTCCCACAAGGTAGCCGTTGAATCCACGGTACCCGTGTTGATCTCAAAGAACTCCTGAATGTGTTGTCTCAGCTCTTCCCTGATCTGAGGGTTCTTAAGCACAAATTCGTTGAGTCTCCAGTGGCACCGTCTCAAACTAAAATTCCCTGATTTCAGGGTCAGACTTTTGGGGCGTGGTCGGACCACGTAGTTGAACCCACTGAACAGATTCCCAGCATTCGGCCAAGGGGTAATATAAATTTCCGAAAGAAATAAAACTAATCTAGATTGATTGAGAAGATGGTATAACCGTATCTGATGGGTGAAGGATCCGCCACTGATCGAATAAACGGAACTGTCGTATCAGTTGTCGGAAGCCCCTGCAGAGGCAACGTTGAGCCCTGGAGAAAGAGTGTTGAGACATGTGAAATTTATTTATTTTCAAAAAGACCAGATAAAAATCTCCTCCTATAACAGTGGGTGCCGAGGGAGGCGCAACAAAGGCGAAGAAGACCGTTTGAGGAAAGATAACTGTCCTACATTGGTAAGTAGTATTACACAGGATGAAAGGTTTTTGGGCCCTTCAGCGCGCCCTCCAAAATCCCAAAAACGGACCCCCAGGATCAGACAAACCGCATGAAAACTGTAAAGGGCAGGCCCTGGAAACTAGAAAAGCCACCCCAGCCTTCTTCCTATCCTGAACGCCATATACTGTATAGGGTAAATGTTAATAAACCTGAGTTTTCCCCTTTCCCTTTTTAAAATGGTCTCTTGTAGAAAAATAATATCACAGGGTCGCGCTTAGGCAGTTAGCAAGGGGTTTCCTTTTGGCATTAAGTTTAGACCTTTAACATTTAAAAAGCGTTTTCCTAACCCTTGGGATAATTAACAAAGGGGAACAGTTATACAACTGGATTGCAAAAACCGAGGTAAAAATTACATACCGACCCTGATTGAAGAACGATCTGAAGTATTTCCCAAAAAGAGCGTGGAAACAAGAGGGAAGGGGGGAAAACAAGACCCCGACATAACAACAAATAACAACACAAAATTTGTCATCAAGGACAAACCAGAACTATATTTAATTCTGGAGAGGCAAAGAACATTTAGATTAGTCTAGTAGAAAACTAGAAAACAATATAAAGTTCTGTAAGTAGCAAAACTACCTCAAGGGGGCAGCAAAGTGCAACCCAAAATTACCTGAGAGAGGCCAAAATTAAACTCAAGAACACTCACTGATAATAATACTATTAAATGGAAGAATCCTGCACCAAAAACAATGAAAGAAAGGGCAATCCCCCACTAAGTAGTAGTGTAACTAAGGGGATAAGCAACAACAACCCTACAAAAAGAGAGCAATGAATCATCAACAGTAATACCCATGTGACCATAGTCCCCACAAACCCAGGAGGGAGAAAAACACTCAAAATAATAGCATTAAATAGAAATTGCATTAATGACGGCCCTAAAATAGCAGGAAAGTGTAAGACCAAAGGGAACCCCAAACGTCCCCCCTCCCATCTGATATTCAAGTCCCTGGCGGCAGTTCCTGGAGGGAGACTTAATGGCTCCCGAGGTGACGCCTTTTTTGTTTGGACTGAACGCGTTTGCCATCCTGGGCCGGAGTCGGGGGTCGGACCTCGGGTTCCCAATTAGATAGATCCAGTACAGGAATGTCCAAGCAGCACAAAAGCCGAAGATCCTCATATTCCCGGAGGCAAAAGCAGAGCGTCCATTTCGTGAGACCAGCAGGGCGAAAGGGAAACCCCCATCTGTACGCGATGTTACGGTTTTTTCAGAGAGTCCAACAGAGGCCCCAATTGTCTCCTCTTTTGCAGGGTGACCCAGAGAGATCTGGGAACAATTGGAAGAAGCCCCCTGATACTCTACTGTGCGCGCCGTTTTCGCCTTAGCCATGATTTTCTCCTTTAGCTAAAAGTCGTGAACACAGCAGATCACTTCCTGGGATGGGGGAGACCCGGACCTTTTGGTTTTAAGGGCGCGGTGGCACGGGCCAGTTTAATGTTGTGAGTGGAAGGTTCTCCCAACATCCATTTAAAAAAAAGGTCTCCAGTATTTGGTGTAGATTCTCCTCTCCTGTGGCTTTCCCGGGAAGGCCCCTAACTCTTATATTGTTCCGTCGGCCTCTATTGTCAATCCTCCAGATGCTTGTTTGTTCACGCAATAGCCGAGCTTGTGACGTCATAAGCATGTTGCATATTCAGAAACATAACGGGGGAGTATCGTCCCTGTGCTGATTCAAGGTGTCCACTATGCCGGCCAATTGCCTTATATCCTGTCTGACTCCAGCAATCTCAACCCTACAAGCTCTCACTTCAGCGATTAGTTGCTTAAAGTCCTACTTTGTAAGGAGAGACGTGAGGGTACGTTTCCCCGTCAGGCGTACTGGACAGGGGAGGTTCAGCGGCACCACCGGCCTCGTCCATAGATTCAGAGGATGAGGCCCAGGTGTCTAGGGGCGCAGTATCATCATTAGAATGGTCAGCACCCAGATCAGGAGGAGCAGACCACGCCGCAGCATGGGGTGAAAGAGCAGGTGGGTTTTTACATCCCTTAGATGCAGCTTGCATTTTAGAGATCATCCCCTCTGGCAGTGAGGATACGTGAACAGGAGAAGGCTCCAGAGCAGGAGGAGGAGAAGGAGCACGTGTGAATGTCCGCTAAGTTGGGTATGAGAGGACAAATTAGCAGTGTCCAAGGGGTTGCTGTTTACAGGCCAGCGAGTGTCCCCTCTAAAACCTCTCAGCCAGGGCAGCAGGCCTCCGTGTAGTAATGGTGGAGAGGGGAGCACCCTGCGGTGGACTGGGCTCAGGTGCTGTAAGGGCCCCAAGGGTACCTGTGTTGGCACCTCACGCTGGCCCTTATGTTGTAGGCAATTCTGTGAGGAGCTTAAGGGCAGAATGCGCCGCAGAGGGGTGAGGGTAATCCCCTGCACTATGCGCTCCACAGGCCGGGCAGGAGGGATCCCAGAGGAGCAGGGGTCCGATGCTGTGCGCACAGTACCTGGCAGGAGCTGCTGTAGTGCACCCAAAGTCTCTTCAGGCTGGTCCCCCAGGAGCGCAGGAGAAGCTGAGCGCTGTCGCGGAGTAGGAGAGCGCACAGGACCCGCCGCCGGCAGTAGAGATCCGGAGCTGCGCCGCGCGGTGGGTAATGGCGGCACTTCCGGGATCGCACGTGGCGGAGCGAGGCCTTCCTCTGACGGCTGCTGGGGTTCGGGAAGGTGCTGCGGGGTCCGCGATCCGCTGTCCGCCGTTATCTAGGCACCCGGAGCCCAGAGAGAGAGGTAGGACTGCTGCTGTGCGTCGGGTCCCCGCACCGCAGGGCCGGGATCCCCTCGGCCTCGAGGGCCCGCGGGGATGGCTGTACCGGTGTAGGTACCTAAGAAGAGGGGCCGGCCAGGGCTCCGCGAGTCCCCCAAGGTAGATCTTGCCTTTGCTTTTTGTTTTTCTCGTCCCCGCCCCCCCCAGGGGTTGGATAGGATTGCCCTTAAAAAGTGCAGTGAGGCTCAGGAGCTAGCAGGTCAAGCGGCCATCTTCCTTGGCTGCAAGCCACGCCCCCCCCTATAGCGCCTCTCTACAGTACAGTGCAGTACTACATGTCCTGTACTGCTCTTACATGTATTATTGAGGTGCATGCAGTGAAATTTGGGGGTCCCATAGCTCCTCTCTACAGTACAGTGTGGGACTACATGTCCTGTACTGCTCTTACATGTATTATGTGAGGTGCATGCAGTGATTGGCGGTCTATACCCCTCTCTAAGTACTTTTGGGGCACATGTCCCTTTTCTGCTCTTACATGTATTTGGAGGTGCATGCATTTATTGGCGTATATAGGCTTTACAGTACAGTGCAGTATACCGTCCTGTACTGCCTTACAGATTAGGAGGTTTCAATTTTTCGGG
>JAODAL010041070.1:0-36257 GCA_025379985.1 Phyllomedusa bahiana
GCGTTTTTTGGGGGTGGTTTTGTCCAAAACGAGGCCCGATCACCCCGGGAGACAACCCAAAGGGCATGTTCACCCGGCGTGTTGGATCCGTTTTCTTTACATGAAAAACGCATTGAAAACTTCATCCAAACTGCACCCCAAAAAACGTATCCAAAAATGCATCTGAAAATGTGTTTTTGGATACGTTTTTTGGATCCGTACTAAGCAGAAAAGGCCGGAATGAACAGATGACCAGGACAAACAGTCCTTACCTGATGGTGTACCAGATGCAGCTGCGGTAAGACGGCTTTGGGTGAAGTGTCAGCTCCTTGGTTGCGGTACCGCCGTAGACACTCCAAATGGAATGACGCCCGCCTGCCTGCAAACAAAGTCACAAGGAGAGCTGCATTGAATACGGGTCAGTCATCAGCGCACAGTCAGGACTGTACACGGAGAAGGTTTGTAGAGATACTTTCCAAATTTGACTATTAACCCCTTAAGGACCGCCCACTATCTTTTTACGGCGGGCGGATCGTGTTCTCCGTCACTGCCGAAAGACGTCGCTGCCTTCAGAGGGGGTTTGTGGCTCCCAGTGCCGTGTGGTGTAGTTAACAGTTCCATTCCTAGAGCAGTCTCTGTGAACAGCAGGGACCGGTGGAAGCCTCCGATCCTTGACATTTAACCCTTTGATTCCTTTGCTCCATGGGGTCAACGGGATTCCCGACAGAGCCTGGGGAAAGTCTTAACAGTCAGCCCTGGGGACCTAAAGTAGCCTTAGGGCTGTCTGTATAGTAAGGCTGCTGTCAGGGCGCACTGTGTGTTACCCCAACAGCAGCCTGCGTCATACTGACACAGAGAGTAATATATTAGTATACAGGAGGATACAGGAGTCTGCTAATACATTTCTAAGTGTAAAGAAAAAAGTGTATAATAGTTATCCCTTAATGGGGTAATAAATAAAAATGAATATTTAATAAAAAAAAAATTATTGTGCATCTATTGCACATAAAAACCCCAACTAAGGTACAAAATTGTTGCAATATACAGCTTCACCACTGTATAGATATCCCAGGGATGCCGGGAGAGGTTTGTCCAACAGTATAATCATGAAAAAATTCCAGCACCGATCCGGGATTTCACGTGTTAAAGCATCCAAGACCTTATTTAACATCCATTCAAAAGTAAAAACATGCATTATAGCAGAAACATAACTAACATGCCGACGCGTTTTGGAGGTGTCTCCTTAGTCATAACATAACACGCTGACGCGTTTTGGAGGTGTCTCCTTAGTCATAACATAACACGCTGACGCGTTTTGGAGGTGTCTCCTTAGTCATAACATAACACGCTGACGCGTTTTGGAGGTGTCTCCTTAGTCATTACATAACTAACATGCTTACTCATTTCGGAGGTCGTTTTGGAGGTGTCTCCTTAGTCATAACACGCTGACTCGTTTCGAAGGTGTCTTAGTTATGACTAAGGAGACAGGTCCGAAACGCGTCAGCGTGTTATGTTTCTGCTAGAATATATGTTTTTACTTTTGAATGGATATTAAATAAGGTCTTGGATGCTTTTACAGTGAAATCTCGGATCGGTGCTGTAATTTTTTTTCATGATTACATTTCGGTATCCAACAGACTGTAACCTGCATAATTAATATAACAAGTGTTAAATGTGATTCATCTAAAAAAAAAATTTAGAAAAACACTTTTTTTTTTTATGTTTTACGCTGCTAAAATTTTTCAAAAAAAATTTAATTAAAAATAAACAGCCCAAAAAATTAACTTAAAATTAAAATTATCCAAATAAAAAAGGGTTTAAAAAGCATCCGTTTTTTCCAAATAAAGGGGATTTTTTTTGCCAAAGGTTTGGCTGTTCAGTGTCCAGCTATAGCTGCAGGACAGAGGAATATCGTGGATTTCAGCTGTCACTTAAAATTGGAAAGTTGTGCTACAACAAATGTTGAGTACCCCCCAGCCTGTGGGTTAAAACCTAAGGGGGGCCCGAGCGCAGGAAGCTTCTCTTAGGAGATGAACACAACCCTCTCTCCCCCTCTCCTTCTGAGGGGGTCAGCTGCCGGCTCTCCTCGTCTCGATCAGAAAACCTGTGAAGTATATGGAGGATTTGGATTAGCAGCAACCGCCCAGCAACACTAAAGGGAAAAATGCCCCCAAAAATCGGCGGCGCCGCATTTTTAGGGCATCAAATCGTGAAAATGCATAAAAGTAGATCCCTAAATCTGGCGTAGGATCCCTTGATAGTAAACTTAATGGGGCCCCAAAAAAAGACGATTGGCAAATCGGGCAAATACTTTTCATTGGGGGGCTTTGTAATGCCCTAAGGAGGGGGCATTCCCAGGGAGGGTGGGGTTTCCCATTTTACAAGTGTATGTGTTAAGCATCATTTTTAATTTTTTACATGTATTTTTGTTAGGTTGTATCACTAATATTCAAGTGTTGTTTAGGGGGAAATATATATAAAAAGTGTATGTGTTAGGTGAAAAAAACATAATATTACAATTTATGTTTTAGGTGCTTCACAAATATTAAATGTATGTGTTAGGGCATATCACATAATTTAAAAGTTATGTGTTAGGGATATCCATAATATTAAAGTTATGTGTTGGGGCAATCACTAATTTTTAAGTGTAGTGTTTAATAAGTTACAGATGAGAAAAAAACGGTTAAAGGGCCTTCTTATGATGAGGCCCCCGGGGTTTCTTTGCAGTTTGTGCAAAAGCCGGGGGGCTTCCCTTTTTTCCGAGTCCCCTCAATAATTGTATGGGAGGTCAAAAGACAGAGGGGCGTTTATAAAAAACATGTTGTTTAGGCTCCCAAAAAAACGGAGGGGGAAAAGACAGTGTGTAGGCAATCACTTTTCTTTTGGGTTAGGCATCACTAATCGTATTGGGCGTTTTAAAAAACGAAAAGGGGGATACGACTTTATGTAAAGTGTGGTGTTAGGCGCATATCAATAATATTCAAGTTTGGGTTAGGCCATATCACTAATTTACAAGTTATTGTTAGGGCCATTCCAAAAAAAATTACAATGTATGTGTTAGGGTATTCACTAATATTACAAGGTATGTGTTAGGCCATATCACAAAATATTACAAGTGTTGTGTTAGGTTTTCACAAATTTTTTTAAGGTTTTAGTTTTTGGGGGGCATATCACATTTTTTACAAGTGTTGTGTTTGGTCCCCATATCAAATTAATTACAGGTGTATTGTTTGGGTGATTTCCTTTTAATATTCAAGTGTATGGTTTAGGCCATATCAATAATTTTAAAAGTGATGTGTTGGGGGGCATTCACATAAATTTTTACAAGTGTTGTTTGGGGTTTATCACAAAATATTCAAGTGTATGTTTTTGATATCACATAATTTAAAAGTGTATGGTTAGGCCTATCACATAATTTAAAAGTGTATGTGTTGGGTTAAATCAATATATTACAGGTGTATGTTTTTTGGGATATCACATTATATTACAAGGTATGTTTTGGTGCATTTTACTTAAATTTTGGTTAGGGTGTTTGGTGCTATCACAAAATTTTACAAGTGATGGTTTTGGGCGATTTTTTTAAACAAAAATTTTAAAAGTGTATTGTTTGGTCTTTCACAAAATTTTTAAAAAGTGATGGTTTTAGGCCAAACATAATTTTAAAGTGTATGGTTAGGTGCAATCACATAATATTACGGGTGTTTGTGTTTGGGCTATCACTTATATTACAAGGTATTGTTTGGTCATATACTTAATTAAGTGTTGTGTTTGTGCTATCAAAAATATTACAAGTGTATTGTTAGGCCATATCAAAAATTTACAATGTATTTTAGGGCTACACAAATATTACAAGTGTAGTTTGGGGTGCTTCAATAATATTACAAGGTTTTACATAGTAAGAAAGTATGGTGTGCAAAATGTGTTTTTTTAGGGGGCATTCATATTAAATGAAATGTTTTTTGGGCAATTACGAAATTTTTTTTGGGCCTGCATAATTAAAGTTATGTAACGCCCCTATCGAGGCACATCGTGCAAGGGCTATAGACCGCCGTAGCTCTCACTGTGGTGATCCGAGATGTAGAAAAAAGCATCCTGGTAAAATCTTACCCCAGTCTACGGAGTGGTATCTGATGTGTGTGCAGTCGGGGTTTAGGATCAGTAAAAGGGCTCATCCGATTCTCGTCAGATTCTACCTGGTGGACGAGTTTTTATGGCCTTTTTTGGTTTTTTTTTTGACGAATTTTTCGTCGAAAACGTCATTCTCTTAGGGGTTTTTGGCTCGTTGCCCCAAAAAATTTTTTGGGGGTTTTTCAAGGTTTTTCCCTCTCCAATTGTAATTTTCCACCCGGACTATAGGGAAGAAAGAACCGTTCAAGTTTTTTTTTACTCTGAAAAACGGACCAAAGAACATTCGCGTTGCATGAACTACAAGGAGTATTTTCCATTGAGGTCAGTGGGGATGATTTACTTTTTTTGGCCCTGGGTTTTGATTGAAATACTGCCGTGGTGTACGGCGCCCAATGGGAAATTATTTGCTTTGCTGTCATTTAAGTTGCGTTATTCACGGCCATCTCACATGTCAGAGCAGAGGAGGCTGGGCTCGCTGCTGTACTCCACTTCCTCACTGGCATCGTAGGTCTCATCCTGTGACGCCTCCTCCCGACAGATGATCGGCAGACGGCTGTCTCTGGACACCGAGCTGCAAAAGGGAAAAAAAACGGTTTAGAGCTAGGTCTTTAAAATGCAGTACGAGTCCCCCCGATCAGGCAACCGGGATAATGTGGACGTACCCGTCCCCGGTCCAATGAATGTCCTGGGGGCAGCGGTAAAGGAAAACAGAAGAAAAAAGCACATTGGAGGGGAGATTGTCCCTGGTGATGGTTTTCAGGGGGCCTTCCCCCGAGGGGCCGAGCGACAATCCCAAGAGGGCCCAAAATTGCCCTAGCCTGCTCCCCCTTTTTGGGACCAAGTTTCCATGATCCGTGAGTACGAACTGGGCAGCTCTGTCCTTCTACGGTACTGACGGTGCTCTGGTAGGGGAGCAGGTTGGGAAGACGTATTAGAGCTGTATTGTTGGCATTGTTGATGTTGGCATTGGGGAAAAAGGGGAAAACATTTAAATGCTGGAGTAAAGGTGGAGTCCACCAGCTTCTCGTGGGATGGAGAGTCGGGGTCCCCAGGCCCACCCGAGGTCTTGTTGATGTGAAGCGGTCGTTGCGTAGTGAACGTCTGCGGGAACGCGCTTCGTACTTCACTTTGGTAGTAGCTGACGTGATTCCCAAACAAGCCTCCCGCTCTCTGGGTGGGGGAGAAGGGCACACAAGGAAGATCCAGGAATTAGCACAAGGCAACATCAGCCGGACAGACTATAGCTGGACAAGTAGCCTAAAATAAAAATTGCCTTTAGGAAAACTTGGGACAGAATATTTCACATTGTATTATCTGACTACAAACTGCTGTTCTCCGTTACCTTCTATTCAATGTGTAAGTTACGAGGGGCAAACAAGCAGCTGAATTGAGCTGCATTGATGACCACTTATCTAATATGTGCCTTAGCTTGTCCTGTGTCGGTGTGTTATCGAAATACCGCCTCCATATGGTTGGATGACCACATGAGACTCTAAGGCATTTATATTTGTGGGCCAATAGAGGGGGACTTGACATCTAATTAGTTATACTGTGGAGGACACTATGGCGGCACTCACCAGGTGGGAGTGGGGGTTGAGGAAGAACAATGGAATGCACTTACCAGTGTAGTGGAGAGCGCCAAAATTGAGGCAGTGTACAGGAATGTACAGCATGATGTGGACAGGATCAAGCAGGGGGGAGGGGAGAAGAAAGCCATCTCGTCAAACTCACTCCACTGTGCCCTGCACTCACCAGTGTAGCAGAGAGCGGCTCCTGCTACACTGTTAGATCCCACATTGAAGCACTGTACAGGAATGTAAAGTGTGATGTAGCTGGTACCAAGCCATGGACGGTGAAAGGGCGGTTTGGAGAAGGAAGTTGTCTCATCCAAACTCACCCCATTGTGCCCCACACTCACCACTGTAGCTAAGAGCGTCTCCTGCTACACCCCGTCGAGGCAGTGTACAGGAATGTACAGCATGATGTGGACGGGATCAAGCAAGGGAGGAGGGGAGAAGGAAGCCATCTCCTCAAACTCACTCCACTGTGCCTGAACTCACCAGTGTAGCGGAGAGCGGCTCCTGCTACACTCAGTCACCTCCCACATTGAAGTACTGTACAGGAATGTACAGTGTGATGTAGCTGGTACCAAGCCATGAGTGGGAAAGGGTGATTTGGAGACGGAAGATGTCTCATCCAAACTCACTCCACTGTGCCCCACACTTACCACTGTAGCTAAGAGCAGATTCTGCTACACTCCATCAGCACCCACAGCATTGTACAGAAATGTACAGCATGATGTAGTAGTACTAAACAGGTCGGGGAGGAGGAAAGAAAGCTGTCTCATCCAAACTCACTCCACTGTGCCCTGCACTCACCAGTGTAGTAGAGAGCGGCTCCCTCTGCACCCAGTCAGCGCAGACATCGAAGCGCTTTAGAGGTATGCACAGCATGATGTGGGCAGTACGAAAGGAGACGGGTAGGGAGAGATGGAAGCCGTCTCATCCAAACTCACTCCACTGTGCCCTGCACTCACCAGTATGGTGGATGGACAATGTGGTGTCCGGGGACAAGAACTCTGCCCTTAAGTGGATGCATTTTCTATTTTAGTGGAGCTACCTCTCAGTCTATTATATAAGGCAACTTGTATTTTATATTTTGTTTTTTTTTAGCACTAAACAAATGGACACGCTCCTATATTACTGAGGAGTCTGGATAAGGACATGGATCTGGTGATGCATAGACGACGGGAGATACAATAGACACACAGTGCAGATACTCTATGGAGCGGCGACAGTGTCAGACTACGATTTGACAAGAGACAAGGAAATTGCGGGATCAGGAAGACATTCACCGACGGAAGTGATCACATAACACAGCGGTGATGGTTGTATGTGGAGATCAGTAACGGACCATTCAGCTTATGTGAAGCTCGGAATTACAGGCAGTAATTTTGGGTAAGGAGGGGTCACCCCTGGTTGCAACAGCTGGACATTTACAGATGCACAAGCTTTGATTTTGGGAGCTGCCATGTCAAGTTGTAGCCAACAAATTCTCTGGTAATAGAATGAATAGACATGCTGCTAGGAGGATCAGCGGCACAGTGTTACCTGATGAGCGACACAGGCATCATGCATCAAGGAATAAGAATCATTGAGACGGAGCAGGTGTACAGAGTTGAGGTAGGTGATACAATGTAGCATACAGCGGGTAACATGATAACTATGTGGCACAAGGATTTTTTTTTAACCTTAAGAGCTGGTGAGACAATGCAGTGTTAAATAAAGTTTTTGGAGGGATGATTCGGAATTGTAGCATACTGCGGTACATGTGATACATTGTGTGCACAGAGGATACATAAGATGCTGTGATTACTGAGCAGTGTAGACAGGTGAGGAGTGAGACAAATGTGTGAATTCAGCTGGTTCATGAGTACAAGGTGGCACAAGGTAACATAATACGGCAGTGATGACAGATCGGGTGGATACAGGTGGAGATGATTCAATGTAGCATACGAGCGGGTGTAAAATTGAAACAATGGTTGGCACATGAGATACATAAGATACAGTGTTACAGAGCAGGTGTACAGGTGGAGGAGTGATACAATGTAGCACACAGCGGGACAGGTTACAATGTGACAGAACATTATTAGATCAGAGATTTGGATATAACAGTGTTACCAGAGCAGTGTTTTTATATGGGAGGAGGATACAATGGGAAACTCACAAAGCGGGTACAGTGAACTATGTGACATATTCTATATTATTTCAGATTAGATACAGTGTTACCAGACCAGGTGTATAGATGGAGGAGTGATACAATGTAGCACACAGCGGGTACAGTGATACAATGGTGGGCATCAATGAGTCTTAAGAGGCTGGTGTGTGACTGAGGCGGTACAGGAGGATTGATACATTATAACTACAGCAATGTGACAGAACTATAATACATCATGATATGATACAGTGTTACCAGAGCAGGAGTACAAGTGGAGGAGTGATACAATGTAACACAGCGGGTACAGTGATACAATGTGGCACAATGATACATAAGATGCAGTGTTACAGAGCAGGTGTACAGGTGGAGGAGTGATACAATGTAACACACAGTGGGTAAAGTGATACAATGTGACAGAACTAGAATACATCAGAAGAAAGATACCTGTTTACCAGAGCATATGTGCGGGTGTAGCAGGGAAACCGTTAATACAGTGATAAAATGTAACAAACTATGACAACAAGGAGACGTGTACCAGAGCAGGTGCACAGGTGGAGAAGTGATACAGGGCGACATGCATGAAATGTGGTGTTCATGCGCTTAAGAAAGGCATAGAATGTGCCTGATTTATGAACCAGCTATAAAGAGGGTCATAAATCGGGCGGCATTCCTATGCTCGAGCGTCAGTTAGAACTCGGGTAAACCACTGTTTGATAGGCTCTAACCTGTCTGACGTATAGTTTGCCCTTAATTGCCGGAGCGAAGCTATAAATCTATGAGCTTCATTATGGTGTTTTCTAGCGCGCCCCCGCATCCCGCGCAGGATGTTTTTGAAATGGTAAGATACGTTGGCTGTGACTGATATAGGGTGTAAAAGAAACGCATGAAGGGTGCTACGCCCGGTCTTACATTCGCAGACATGTGTAACAACAGTTTAGTTATGCAAGTTGAATTCTTGTTTCTTCTGTTTAGAGAGTGCCGGTTACCATTGCAGGTTGTAGGGTGATAGGGGTACAACAGCAGGTGACTGGAGAGAGTTAGACTGTGGTTTCTTAAGGCAGGTGAGTATAAAGTGTGACACAATGATACATCAGGATAAGATGCAATGTTACCACAGCAGGTGTAACTAGAGAGAGGAGTGATACATGGTTACACATAGAAGGTGCAGTTCTCAATGTGACACAACCAAGATACATCAGGATAAGACACAGTGTTACCAGAGCAGTTGTGTTACCAGAGCAAGTATTTTATGAGTAGCGGAGGAGGTGATACTATGTGTACAGACACTCTACGTTGACAGCAGTATCTGGTGGTAGTTGTGGTCAGATCTAGGTATTCTTATGATAAGAATACAGTGTTAACCGGGTGGTGGGTGTGCAGGTGAAGTAGAGAGATGCAGTGCACCTAGAGTGTTACTGTGGAGGAGAGATTATGTGTTACCGAGAAGGTGGAACATGTGGAGGAGAGATACAGTGTTACCGGAGGGAGGGAGTACAGTGGAGATGATACGTGTTTCGGGAGGAGAGTAACAGGTTGGAAGGAATAGTTACGGTTTTAGCCTGGAGAGGTGTACAGGTGGAGGAGAGAGACGGTTGTTTCTTTACCGGCAGGAGGTGTAACAGTGTGAGAGAGACGTGTAACAGCAGGAAGGGTTCAGGTGGAGGAGAGAGACGTGTTACCGCAGGAGGTTGTCAGTGATGAATACAGTGTAACAGCGCAGGAGTTTACAGGTGTGAGGAGAGAGACAGTTTACGTAGGTAGTTCAGGGGGGGTAAGTGAAATTGTTTTATCCTGGAGAGTGTCTTGGTGGAGAGTGTCTTGGTTTTACCGGATTGTGGTCAGGGGAGGTTAGATACTGGGTTGACTGGCAGAAGGTGTACAGGGGGGGGAGAGATACATTTATCCATGGATGCAGAGCTGGTACAGGTGAGGAGAGATACAGTGTTTACCGCAGAGTGTGCAGGTGGAAAGGTAGGACAGTGTTACCGCGGAGGTGAACAGGTATGAGGATACAGTGGGTTGAGTTTACAGGGGGAGGTGTACATGGGTAGAGATACGTGTGTCCATGAGGAGGTTACAGGTGGAGGAAATAATCATTGTTACCGGAGGAGGTGTACAGGTGGAGGATAGAGACAGTGTCAATGGAAGTGTTCAGTTGAGGAGTGAGACGTGTTTAATACACAGGAGTTCTCAGTGGAGAAAGATAACGGTGTTACCAGGCATGATGGGTTCATGATTAGATGGGGGTACAGGCAGAGGGTACTGTGAGGAGAGAGACGGTGTTACCGCAGGAGGTGTACAGGTGGAGGAGAGATACAGTGTTACCGGAGGAGGTGTACAGGTGGAGGAGAGATACAGTGTTACCGCAGGAGGTGTACAGGTGGAGGAGAGATACAGTGTTACCGCAGGAGGTGTACAGGTGGAGGAGAGATACAGTGTTACCGGAGGAGGTGTACAGGTGGAGGAGAGATACAGTGTTACCGGAGGAGGTGTACAGGTGGTTCGTGAAGAATATGGACGGAGGAGTGTCCAAGTGAGGAGTGATACAGTTTTACCAAGTGTATCATGAGTAGGATAGTTTAAGTGTTACCGGCAGGTTGGTGTTCGTGGAGGTGAGAAACATGGTTAGACTGCAGGAGGTGACGAGGTGTGAGAGAGATACAGTAGTTACCGAGGAGTGTACAGGGTGGAGGGAGAGAGACTTGTTTTACCGTATGAGGGTAAACATGAGGAGAGATATAACAGTGGTTAACCGGAGGAGGTGTACTGGTGGAGGAGAGAGACAGTGTTTACGAGGAGGAGGGGTACGAGGGTGGAGGAGAATACATGGTTACCTAGGGAGCGGTTGTTCAGTGATGGAGAGAGATACAGTGTTACCGGAGGAGGTGTACAGGTGGAGGAGAGATACAGTGTTACCGGAGGAGGTGTACAGGTGGAGGAGAGATACAGTGTTACCGGAGGAGGTGTACAGGTGGAGGAGAGAGACAGTGTTACCGGAGGAGGTGTACAGGTGGAGGAGAGATACAGTGTTACCGGAGGAGGTGTACCTGTGGGGAGGAAGATTAATGTTTACCTCGCAAGGAGTGTAACAGTGGAGGAGAGATACAGTGCTATACACAGTGGATACAGAGATACAATGTGACACAATGATACATCAGGATCAGATACAGTGATACAGTGTTACACACATGAGTCTATGTCACCAATAGACTAGACAGGTGTTTCTCTCCATTGGACAGAGCCATGTCTCTTCAATTTATTGCTCTGCATCAAAGGACGCTTCTGCTGGTATATCATAACAAGTGATTGAAGAGTATTCCTCCATTGACCTTAGGTATTTGGAGTTCACTTTTGATTTTGCTTGACCCCCTTTATGTCAGAGGATAGAACAGCGCAGTCCATCGCCAAAGGAATCTTGAATGTCTGTGTTTCCTTTTAGGTCCTTTTGAGATGTCGTTGGGGGGCAGGGTAAAGTAACGTTAATGTCGTTATGTCTGCGAGTGTTTAGACACAAAAATTTAAGAGTGGTTGGTGAGAAGATTGAAATTTGATCTTTATACCTCCTCTTTGACCCACAAATAGTGGACAGAGACCTGATTAATCGAATTTATTAGTATAATATGCCACAACATTAGCACTGTGGCCTATGTTTTTATAGTTGAGAAGTTGTTAGAGACTCAGAATATGGTGGTTATCTAGGGTCCTAAGATTTTACCGGATGAGATGTAACAGAGGATGGTTCCAGCGCACAAGCGGGTGCTATGATACAACTCACTGCTAAGTGATATATTGGTCGTATAACACCCAGGCCACAATGGTACGATACTAAAAAACTACGTATTGGATAGCTTCACCCATGCGGCCCGACTTGCATACTGCTTCCCATTGCAGACTGTAACATGAGCTTAAATTGATTTAGAAACGAAGTCCAGAAAAACACTGGCACCGCAATATCTTCATAAAATCTGCAAGTGTTTATAGCACAAATCCAGTAATGAAAATATCCACAAATGGAGTTCCGAAATAGTATCCATCGGTAAGAGGGTGAACGACAATGACCGTTTGCCAGTTGCAAAGAGATCCTTTAATCAAATAGGCTGTGATCTGAAAAGCGTCAGTGTAAGTTCTCCATCTTTCCGTGGGATATGATTTGGATTCCGTTTGTGGATATATTTTATATTTTCATTACTGGATTTGTGCTATAAAGACTTGAAGATATCTGGCGTTCGGACATTTGGACTTGTTCCTGAATTAAATTGTATAGAAACACAATTTAAAGTTTTTACTCTGTGGGTAATTGTTACAGGTTCCTCTCTTTCTCAGGACAGTCCATAAAGAAGTCACACTCTCAGCCGAGTACTGCCTATAATGTGCACAAACTAACAGAGTGTAAAGCCATACAGCGTAAACACACACGCGGGTACAGGCAATCAGGATCTAAAACACTAATGAGATCAGTAATGTCAGGCTCCTCTCACGACTGCGGTAATGCCAGAAAGCGAAACTCACACTGCGATATCAGACATACAGAGTCAACACACTATGACGGGTTCAGCATTACAGAATCACACACACAGCGGGTACAGTCAGAACAGAAATTTCTCACACAGGTGCGAGTACATACATAATTGTCACACACTCTTGCGTGTCATACCAGACTGAGCACACAGATCTGCGTGTACAGCCATACTGTATTCTCACAACACAGCGGAGTACAGTCGTTTCAGTCACAACACACAGCGAGTACTGTCATAAAGAGTCACACACACTGCGGGTACAGCCTGAGAGAATTCACACACACAGCGGAAAGTCATACAGCACGTCTATCACACAGCGTGTAACGTGGCCTAGATCTGTTTAACACTACCAGCGGTACTAGCAATACAGAATCACTCTATCAGAGGGGATCAGTCTGACAGAATCAAACTACACATGCGAGTACGAGCCATTGCGTATCTCACGACTGCGGGTACTGCCGTACTAGGTCACTCTCTAAGCGAGTACAGCGCATACAGAGTCACAACCCAACGGTGTTAAGCCATTACAGTGTCTTCAACAGCGACAGCGGGTACGAGCGATACAGGAGTCGACTCACAAATGCGAGTACGAGCGCTTACAGAGACAACACACAACTGCGGTTGTACATGTGCCAGACTGAGTCTCACACACACTCAGTCGAGTAATGCCATAGCATAGGTCTCACACACAGGCATGTACACTTACTGCGTCACACTCTCAGCGGGTACAGCCATAAATAAGGCTCCACACACACTGCGTGTATCTTGCATTTATGGTGTCAAGACTATACATGCGGGACAGCCAGTCAAGTATCACACACAGCGAGTATAGCCAGATGTCTCTGTATAACACTCTGAGTAGTAAAGTCAATAAAAGAGTCACACACACAGCGGGTTACGAGCCATACAGGATCTTTCGATACTCAAAACAACATATAAGGTGGAGGATAAATGTGTATGTTTGGGGAATACTGGTATGGGATGTAAACGATGGTGTTGTCTCGGTTTGACTGTACTCGCTGTTGCGTGTGACCCTGTATGCGCTACTCCTGCTTGTGTGTGTGACTCTGGAGTGGCTGTACCCGATCTTGTGTGGGAAGAGTTTGTATGTACTCAATGGTGGGGTACTGTTTGGCTGTACCGCCTGTGTGTGTGATCTGTTATGACTGTACATGCGGTGTGTGTGAATCGTTTGGCTGTTCTCGCTGTGTTGTGTGTGTGACTACTGTTGGCTGTAGCCCGCTTGTGTGTGCCTCTGTATGGCTGTACTCGTGTGTGGGGATCTACTGTTTGGGGAGGGAACAGCTGTGGGTACTACTGTTGATGTTAAGATGTTTGGGTGATAATATGTATGGCTGTAATCGCTGGTGTTGACTCCTGGTATGGCGGGACCAGCTGTGGTGTGTCGCTGTATGGATGGAATCCTGTTGTGTATTCATGTATGACTGTACCAGCGTGTGTGTGATTCTGTATTTGATGTAACCGACTGTTGTGTGATGAGGGTTTTAGGGTTTATAGACAGGGGGGGGGTAAGATGTTTGAAGGTACCGATGGTGTGTGTTGTACATTGGGCGGGGTAAAAGGGGGGGGGTAGACAGGTAGTAGGTTCGACACAGGGGGGGGTCACAGGTGATGTATGTTCTACGAGGGGTGGGGGGAGTAGGTTGATGTTAGAGATGTGGGGGGACAGGTATGAGGGTAGAGCGGGGGGGGTAGATGGGTGGAGGGGGGTAGAAGTGATGAGGGATTTATGTTCCAGAGGTGTGGTGTGATTGACTGTAATGGCTGGACCAGATGGTGTGTGTAGCAGGGTGGGGGAGGGTAAGAGAGGGGTGGGGGTAGCGGGAGGATGTCAAAGATGGTGGGTGTGTCATGTTTGAATGTGAAAGCTGGTGTGTGTCATCTGAATGGATTGTTCACCGAGTTGGGGGTAGAGGTTAGGGTGAATTGTTGAGCGGTTATAGCGGTGGGGGGGGGTAGAGGGTTTGGAGGTATCATGTGGGGTGTGATTATGTTTTTATGGTACACTGGATGTATGTGATGAGATGTATATTTGGTACACTCTGGGTAATTATTTTTTGGTGGTCATATATTTATGATGAAAAATAGAATTTGGCTAAGTATAAGATTTGTGAGGATTGATGTGGGATCTTTTTCATGGTTGGTTTTGTTTAAGTTTTAATATATAGTTAAGATATATTTTCATAGGTTTGAGGGATAGGTATAGTAAGGGGATGTGATATATTGTTGTTGGTATAGTATTTAGTTAGAGTATGGGTATGGGATAATTGAGGGAAGGGTTTATGGGGGGGGTAGAATGGTGGGGTGTTGTTATGTATGGTTTGGGAGTATTATATGATTGGGTTGTAGTTTGGAGGAATAGGGGGGGAGGGTAGGGAGGGGGGGAGTTTGATTGTTATATTGGTTATATGTTGGTTGTTGTTTGAAGAGGCTAGATTGGGGTGAAGGGAAGTATAGGGGGGGGGGTTGTTAATGGGGGAAGGGGGGTTAAGTATAGTGACTAGTGTTAAGCTGGGTGGGTGATGGGATAAAATGGAGATGGTAATGTAAGGGTAATATATGAAGGTTTTTAGGTGTAAAAGGGGGTTATAATGTGATTGATGTATGGATTAAGTTTTTATTGTGTATATGGAGGGTGAGGGGGGGAAGTGGTGTGTGTTGTTAGGGGTGAGTTTGGAGAGGGAATAGTGTGGGGGGATTTGTTGGTTTTGTGTTGGGTTGGGAGGATAAATTGATAATGATTTAGGGGGGGTGGGTTTATAGAATTATTTTGATGTTAGTGAGGGTAAGTAAATGAGGTTGTTTTTTTTTAGTTTGGAATGTTTTATGGGGGAAGGGGGAGGGGGGGGGAGGAATGGAGTGAAGAGGTATGTTTGGGGATTAATTTTATTTTGTGTTTATAAATTTGTAATTTGGGATTGTGGTTGTATAAGGATTTGACTAGGGGGGTTGTGTGTAATATTGTTGAGGGAGGTTATTGTTGTGGGTATGGAAGGGGAAGTTTGAGGGTGGGAAATAGAGGTGGAGTGAGGGGGATGGGGTAGATAGGGGGGGTTATAGGGAATATGTGAGGTGATAGGTTGGTGATGGGGATATGGGGAGAGGTGAATAGGGGTGTATAGGGGGTGAGAAAGAATAAGGTAGAGAGAAGAGTTATGGTTTTTTTGAGAGAAGAATAAGGATAAAAGAAGTTATAGGGGGGGGGTGAGAGATAATATGGTAGAAAAAAGTTTAGGGGGTGAGAGAAGAATAAGGGATAAGAAAAAGGGTTATAGAAAGAGAAGAATAGGGTATAGAAGAATGTTATAGGTGAGAGAATAATAAGGGGTATAAGAAGGAGGTTATAGGAAGAGAGAAGGATAAGGGTAGAAGAAGAAGTAATATTGAGAGAAGAATAATTATAAGAAGAAGGTTATAGGGAGAGATAATAATAAGGGTATAATAAGAAGGTTATTAGGTTGAGAGAATAATAAGTTATAAGAGAAGGTGATAGGGGAGAGAATAAGCATAAGGTATAAGAATAAGGTTGTAGGGTGAGAGAGAATAAGGTATAAGAAGAGGTTATAGGGTGAGAGAAGAATAAGGAAAGAAGGAAGGGTTATAGGTTGAGGGAGAAAAGTTATAAGAAGAAGGTTATAGGGTGAAGAAGAATAGGGGTATAAGAAGAGGTTATATGGGAGAGAAAGAATAAGTTATAAGAAGAAGGGTATATGGTGAGATAAGAATAAGGGGATAAAAGAAGTTATAGGGAGAAGAGAAGAATAAGGGTATAAGAAGAGTTATAGGAGAGAGAATAATAAGGTATAAGTAGAGGTAAGGGAGATAGAAGAATAGGGGTATAAGAAGAGGTGTTATAGGGTAGAGAAGAATAAGGTATAGAAGAGGGTTATAAGGAGAGATAGAATAAGGGTATATAAAGAGTTATCATGATAGAGAAGAAAGTATAAGAGGGTGTTTATAAGGGATGGAAGATAAGGTGGTATGAAGGAGTTATAGAGAAAGATAAGAATAATTTAGAAGAAGAAGGGTGATAGTGTAAGTAAGAATATGGGTATAAGAAGAAGGTTATAGGGGTGAGAGAAGAATAAGGTTAAGAAGATAGGTTATAGGTGAAAGAGGAATTAAGGTATTAGAAAAGTAAGGGGTGAAGAGAATTAAGGTATAAGAAGGAGTTTAGGGTGAAAAGGAATAAGGTATAAGAATAGGTTTTAGGGGTGAGAAAGAATAAGGGTAGAGAGGAGTTATGGTAGAGAAAATAAGGTATAAGAAGGAGTGTTATAGGGAGAGAAAATTAAGGTATATGAGGAGTTTAAGAGAGAGAAGAATAAGGGATAAAAAAGTTATAGGGAGGGAATAATAAGGGTAAGAAGAGTTATAGGGGTAAGAGAATAAGGTTAAGTTAGGAGGGGTTATAGGAGTGAGAAGTATAAGGGTATAAAAGGAGTTATAGGGAGAGAGAAGATAAGTATAAGAAGAGGTTTTATAAGGGAAGAGAAGAATAAGGGTAGAAGAGAGGGTTATTAGGGAGAGAGAAGAATAAAAAAGGTATAAGAATGAAGTTTGAAGGGGGAGGAAGAATAAGGTAATAAGAAAGAAGTTATATAGTAGAGAAGAATAAGGGTATAGAAGAAGGGTTATAGGTGGAGAGAATATAAGTATAAGAAGAAGTTATAGGGGGAGAGGTAGAATAAGGGTATAAGAAGAAGGGTTATAGTGAAGATAGAAGAATAAGGTATAAGCAGATGTTATTAGGTGAGGGAAGTGGTTGATTGGGAGGGATAGGGTAATAGTTAAGAGGTGTATGGGATGAAGAATGAGTTGTGTTAGGGAGAGGGGTTATATTAGGAGAGGTTTTAGGGGGGTGGTTTAAGTGGGGAGGGGGGGGGGATTGGTTTAGATTATGGAGTGGGGGTTATTGGTGATAAAGAGAGTGGTTTATGGAGGTGAGGGGGGGGATGAGGTGAGGGGTGATGGGGGGGGAGATAGGGGTGGTGTTATGTGGTGGGGGTTTGGGGGGTTATATGATTAGATGTTTATGGGGGAGAGGTGTATAGTGAAGTGTGGGTTATAATGAGGTTATGGGTGGTTAGGGTGGAGTGGGATTGGATGTGGTATGGGGGTTGGGGAGGAGTATTGGGTTAGAGATTAAAGGATGGGAGAGGAGTGAAATGTGATGATATGAATAGGAATGTATGGGATTTGATAGAAGGATAGAGTGTTAATGTGGTTGAGTGTGTGGGGTGTAGGAGAGTAGATTTGTAGGATTTGGTATGGATTTATGTGTATAGTGATGTGGGGGGTAAAGTGGAATTAGAGAAAGTATAGGGTTGAGATGTGGGTGGTAAAGAGGGTGTAGGGATGTTTGATGGATATGAGTGAAGGAGTTGAATGGTTATAATATGGGATGATGAGGAAAGTATAGGAGAATTAGTATAAGAGAGGGGGTTATAGGGGTTGGGGGGGGGGTATGGGGTGAAGGGTGGATAGGGGAAAGGAGAATAAATTATGAGAGAGGGTGATAGGTGAGGTGAGTGGGTTGAGGTGAGGGATATGGGGGATAGTTGGGAGGGGGTGTTGGGGTATAATGTATAGGTATAAGAATAGGTTATAGGGATGAGGTGGGGTGATGGGGGAATATGGGTGATAGTTAAATAGGAGGGTATGGGTGATAGAATGAATAGAGTAGAAGAAGGGTTATAGTGATGTGATGGTGTGTGGGTGGGAGGAGATGGGGGTGGGGATAGAGAAATAAGGTATAAGAGGAGGTAATAGATGTGGTGGTGATGGGGGGAATATGGGGGTTGATAGGGGGGGGGGGGAATAGGGGGTGGGTTTTATTTTGGGTGATAGAAGAATGTGGGATTTGATATTATAGGTGAGGTTATGGGTTGTGGTGTGGGGGGGATATGGGTGTTAAGGTAAAGAAGGGAGTATGTATTAATAATGAGTGTATAAGGAGGAGGGTTATAGGGGTGAGGAAGGTGTGTGGTGGGGGAGGGGAATAGGGGTTGATAGGGTAAAGAGGGGGAAGTATGTGGGTGACTAAAGAAAATTGAGGTATATGAGGAGGGTGATTAGGAAATATTTGGTTTAGTAGGAATATGTGTTTATATGGTAAAGAGGGTTGGATTATGGGGTTGATTAGAAGAATAAGGGTATAAGCATGAGGGTTATAGGAGGAGGTGGTTGAAGGGTGCGATATGTGGTGAGTATGTTAAAGAGGGTTGAGTATGTGGGTATTATAAGAATAAGTTATAGGATAGGTAGTATAGGAAGATGTGGTTTAATTGTGAATAAGGTGATAGGGTTCAAGAGGGTGAGTATGGGTAGATAGAAGAATAAGGGTTATAAGATAGGGTTATAGGATTAGGTTGGTGAAGGGGAATATGGGTAGATATGTGTAAAAGCATGTAGATTAAGGTTCTAGAAGATAAGGTTCGTCATGAGCTGTTGATCTGAATATGTTACAGGTTGAATGTTGAAGGTGTAGAGCTTACACAAGGTTATTAGTGGGTGAGAGGTTAAGCATTGATGATTGTATTTTATGTGAGTTGTGATTGGGTTTCTTGTTTGGTGTTCTGGTCTTGGCCAGATAACTTATTGAATTGAGGGGGATGAGGGTTTGGGCAACAAAGGGGGATTAATGGGTAAAAAAGTAAATTTGGTATGAATGTGTTTTAACGCGGATATGTTGAGGTTTGGGGAAAAGGGTAGGTGAGAATATGTATTACTTATAAGAGGGGTTGGTGTGATAGAGAAGGAGGGTTTGGACTAAGGGTGAAAGATTTTGAAGTGGATAGGGGATTTTCGGTGGAAGGGGGGGGGGGGGGGGGGGGGGGGGGGGGGGGGGGGGTATAGAGGACAGAGCAATTTGTGTACATATATGGGGTAGTTGGGATATAAGAGTAGTATGTTGCTTATAATGTTACAAGGTAATTTTCACCTTCTATTTAGTAGTTTGTTAGTGCGTGGAAAATTGGGGGTTGGGAGGTTTTTTATGATTTTTGTTTTTTGTATTGGGGAACGGTGTGTTGTAGGGTAGGGTGGGGTAGACAATAGTTTTTTTTGTTATATGCTGTCACAGTTTGGGATGTGTCATTGGTCACCGGACAATCTGTGACCATGACAATACGAGAACGGTGGTGTGCATGGACTATGGGGGTGTGTAGTGGGGTTGTTAGGATTTACATTACGAAATCCCCAGTATATTGTAGTTATCCATACACATTGATGTGATTTACAGATTTTAGGTGGGGTACCTTCGATGTAGGAGAGGTAGGTGATGAGGGTGACAAATATAGAATGTAATCGGGTGGTGGGATGGGCGTATGTGGGGTGGGGTATGTGGTGGAGTATGATGGAGGAATCAAGAAAACGGGAACGGGGGGTGGGTCGTAGTACATACTTGATGGTAATTGAGGTTATTATGGATGGGGGTGAGGAGGGGTGTGTTGCTGATGATGAGTATGCTAGAGTGTTATATGTGTGGGGAACTGTGGGGTGTGGGTGGTTGTAGTATGCTGCAAGTATAAATTTATACAAGGGTACATCAGACAGTGGCGTTGGAACTCTACTATAACGGGTTCAGTACTGTATAAGTTATTACATGGTGGGTGGGGGTCGGGTGGGGTGACATGGTGAGCGCGCTACGCGATAATATGAGGGAGGATGGACTATGGGTGGGGTGGTGGGTGGGTGTGGGCGTACTTCGCCCATACTCCACTTCTTGATCCCGTCAATTAATATGTACTTGGCACGGTTCTAGGAATCGGTCGGGTGTTGCAGGTGACGCTCTTAGCTAGTTTGGGTTTCGTTTGTGTATGGGGGTGGGGGGGCTAATTGGGGTGTGTTGGAAGATAATAGGCCTTCGACTTTACGCAATTTCTAGTACATTGGATTGGTTAACTGGAGTAATTGAACTAGGTTCTTTCAATGTTCTGTGCATTTAATGTGGTTCTAAAAGGGTGATTGTGACGGATATATGCATGAACAAGGTGTGGGATGTGATCTGGGGGTGTGTGGGTGGGTATTTTTGAGGGAGGAGACAAATCGCAAAAGGAGTATACCACGGGACAACTCATTGCATGTTATGTAATGTTATCTGCACTATTTGGTGGCGATTAGACACTTAAAGGGTTTGTTGCTTTACATTTGTTAGTAACATATTCACATCATCAAATAATGGGTGGGACGGCCTTAGTGTAATACTAAGGTTATATTATTTGTGTTGTCTTGTAACAATCGTTTGGACAAATCTTTATTATTTTATTTTTTATGGGGTGGTGATTTGTTTTTGGAAGTTGTGGAGATTGGGGTATAATTAACTTTGGTGGAGGTATGTAAAGTGTATATAAACGGATAAACATGGTTTGAGTTGGAATATTTTGGTTGTTGTGGTCATTCATTGGGAAGATATTGTCATGATGGAGTGGGTGTGAAAATAGTTAGGTAAATGGGGATGTTTGGGTTAGGTGTTATGATGGGGTTATTGTTGTATAGGGGGGATTGGGAGGGCAAACTTGGGTTAATGTTTGGTTTGGGTGGTGGGTGGGGATATTGGGGAATATTTTGGCAAGGTAAGGAGTTGGGGAATTGTGAGTGGAAGGGGTGAGTAAGGGGGAAATGAAAAAATAAAGTGTGTGAGGGTGGGGGATTGGGGGGGGGTTGATAGTATATAGTAATTTGTGGTTGGTAGTAGAGATGCAAGATGAATAGTTATATTAGATTAGTAAGGTTATATTATTAGTTGTAATAGGGGGGAAGGGTAAAAGGTATAGAATTCTGATAGTGGTTAGATGGGGGTAGAGTAATGGTAGATGGTTGGGTAGAGGAGAGGGGGAATTTGACCTAAAATATTTGAATTCTTGTTAGAGATTTTACGGATTGAAATAAAGGACGAAAATTTAATGTGCTAAGAAGGTAAGGGGTGATGGAAATGTGAGGAATTGGAGGTCATATAGGTTATGGTATGGTGTACAGAGTAGGTTTGATAATGAATGTGATGAGTGGAATCTTGGGTGGGGATATCAGCGATCGTGGGGATGGCAAGGTTTTAACATCATAATGGTGGTATGTTATACGAATTATAAATGGTATCGGTACTTCAGTATGTGTTACCAGGTCAGACCCTGTCAAAGGTCTGGTAATGGGGTGGGAAAGGGGTAGGGTAGGGAATATATGTTCGGAGAGAATGACAGGGTGAGTGGTAGCAGGTAAGGATGTTTGTGTTTGTAATAGATGAGTTGAACAACGCGGAGGTGACATGTGATGATAGGGGTAACAATGTGAATGGACAGGAGGCAGGATGAGGGACGAGTGGTGCAGGCTAAGTTGTTACTTAGTTGAATTGTAGGTTGTGGTTGTTCTGCTAGTGCAATAAGCAGATGGAGAGGTATGTGGTTAGGGGAGGAGTTAGATAATAGGATTGGTAATGCTTTTGAGGTGTTGTAAATTGAGTGAGCAGGGTATATAGAAAGGGTTGGATTGTACACATGTTTACTCGGCAATTTTGGTGATTCAACACAAATAGGGGGTAATACATTTGGTTATGTGTATAAGTGTGTGGGGATGGATACGAGTTTGGTACAGGTGGGCAACAGTTGGGATGTGGGGTATTTTTTAGGTGTTATGGGGGGTGGGGGGGACATGGCGAAAGAAGTGTAATGGGTTTTGGTTCGTGTGTTTGGGTGTTTTTACGGGGTATTATTAGAGAATTTTATGTGGGGGGGGGGGCTGTGGAGTGGCATTTCAATGTGTGTGTTTGTATGAGTTTTACATGTACTGGTTTGAGGATGTTTTTTGTAATTTGGGGAATGTTTTGTAAGAGGGAAGTCGATGGTAGGTAGATGTAGTGATTTAGGTGTGATGATGTTTTTATATGGTGGACTGTTAAGTAGGATATATATGATGTGTACATATAAGTTGTAGGGGGGTTTGTGGTTTTCACTGTTGATTTGGGAGTATGAGAGGTGATACACTGTGGTGTGACAAGAGTACATATAAAAGTGCATAGTGTGGGTACGAGTGTGGGGAGTGTATGTGCAGGAGTTGTTTGGAGTGGAATAGTTGGGGAGAGTTTGGAGATATTTTATGGGATGTGGGGTTGGTGGGTTGGACAATTGAGGGATCATTATGATAGGTGGAGATGTGCGTTGATGGTTTTTGGGGTTTTGAAGGGTTTTTGGTTGGGGGTGTGGGAAATTATATGTATAGGGTTTTTGTGGGTTGGGATAATTTATATGTATAATGTTGTGTTTGGTTGTGGATAAGTAATACTTTATATGGGTTTTGGTTGTGTGTAGTATACGTTATATGTATAAGGGTTGTAGTGGGTTTTGAGATTTGTTATGAATAGTGGTAGTGTGTGGGGTGTTGGGGGAAGTTATAGTTATAGGTTTGTTGTGGGTGTGGATAATGTGTATATGTATATGGGGTTGTGGTGGGTGTGGAGAAGTTATATTTATAGTGGTTGTGGTTTGGGGTGGAGAAGTTTATATGTATATGGGTTTTGTGGGGTGTGAGAAGTTATATGTATAGGTTGTGGTGTGTGATAAGTTATATGTATAGGTAGTTGGTGGGGTGTGGAAAGTGATATGTATAGGGGTTGTGGTGGGTGTGGGAGTAGTTAATATGTATAGGGATTGTGGTTGGTGGTGAAAGTTATATTTATAGGGGATTGTGTGGGGGTGTGGGGAGTTATATTGATAGGGGTTGTTGGTGGGTGTGGTAAGTTATAGTTTATAGGGGAGGGTGGGTGTTGATAAGTTATATGTATAGGGGTTGGGTGTGTATGGGATAGTTATATGTAAGGTTTGTGTGGTTTGATAAGTTATATTATAGGGATGTGTGTGTGGGATTAGTTATATGTATAGGTTTTTGGTGGGTGTTGATAGTTATATGTAGAGGGTTGTTGTGGGGTGTGGAGAAGTTAATATGTATAGGGGATGTGGTGGGTGAGGGTGAAGTTATATGTATAGGGATGTGGTGTGTGGGAATTATATGTATAGGGTTGTGGTGTGTGGTAAGTTATATGTATAGGGGTTGGGTGGTGTGAAAGTTATATGTATAGGGGGGTTGGGTGGGGTGTGGATAAGTTATATGTATAGGGGTTGTGGTGGTTGAGAAGTTTATATTATAGGTTGTGTGGTTTAGTAAGGATATATGTATGAGGGGTTGTGTGGGTGTTAAATGATATTTAGAGGGTTGGTGGATGGGGTTGTAGATAAGTTAGATGTATAGGGTTGTGTGGGGGGTGTATTAGTTATAGGGAAGGGTTGTGGTTGGGTGTGAGGAAGTAGATGTATTGGTTATGGGGTGTGGTAAGTTTATTGTAGAGGGTTCTGGTGGTGTTTAGATATAGGGATAGGGTTGTGGTGGGTGTGGTTAATTATATTATGGGTGTTTGTGGGTGTGTATAGGGAGGGGGGGATGGATAGGTAGTGTTGGGTGGGGTGGAATGGTTTTGTAGTAGGTGGTGGTGGGTGTGTTAGTTGAAGGGTATATGATAGAGGTTTTGGAAGGTGGGAGGATGTTGGTAATATATGGGGAAAGTGAGTTGTGGGTATATATGGATGGGTGGGTTGATTTGGGTGTGGTGGTGTGAGTGGTGTAGAGGAAGAGAAATAAAGAGTGAAAGAGGTGGTGTTGGTATAAGGATAGGGAGTGAGAGGGTGTAAAAGAGTGATGGGTGTGGAATGGGGAAGAGGTGGGGTTAAATGGAGTAATTAAAAGATAATAATATTTGATATTAAGTGTTGGAAGTTGGGAGTTATTGGGTAAGGTTGGTAAGGTTTATTGTGGGTGGGGGGGGTGAATGGTATTTGGAGAGGGGTTGGGTGTGTTTTTGTTTTTTGGGTTAGGGTTGTGGTGGGGGGTAAGTATTTGTTGTGGGTTGTGTGGGGTTGTTGAAGTTTATATATAAGGGGGTTGGGTGGTGTGTATAGGGTTATATATAGGTTGTGGGGGGTGTGTGAGGTATTGGTAGAGGTGTGTGGTGGGTGTGGGAAGTGTTTGGATAGTTGTGGTGGTGTGGATAAGTTCTATGTATAGGTTGTGGTGGGTGATAAGTGATATGTATAGGGGTTGTGTGGGGTGTGAAAGTTATTATGTAATAGGGGGTTGGTGGGGTGTGGAGAAGTTATTTGTATTGGGTTGAGTGGTGGGTGAATAGTTAGATGTATAGGGGGTTGTGGTGGTGTGGATAAGTTTAGAGGTTTTGGTTGTGGGGTGTTTTGGGGGGGGGGGGGGTTGGTTGGGTTTGGTTTTGTGGGGGGGGTGTGTGGGTGTGTTTGGGAGAAGTGATTTGTAGATGGGGGTTGTGGGTGGGGTGTGATAAGATTTAGATCTTGGAATGTGTGGGGTGGGAAGTTTACATGTATAGGGGGGGTGGTGGGGGGTGAAGTTATAGGATAGGGTTGTGTGGTGTGATATTTGGTTTTTGGAGAGGTTGTGGTGGGGTAGTTGTGATATGTTGTGGGTTGGGGTGGGTGGTGGGGGGGTGAGTTATATGTATGAGGTTGTTGGTGGGGGGGGGATTGTAATATGATTGGGTTGGGTGGTGTGGAGGTAGGTGAGATGTATAGGGGGTTATGGAGGTGTGGGATATGTTATATGTATAGGGTGGTGGTGGGTGTGATAATATATGTATAGGGGGTTTGTGGTGGGGTGTGGATAAGTTATATGTATAGGGTTGGTGGGGTGTGGAGAAGTTAATGTATAGGGTTGTGGGTGGGTGTGGGAAAGTTATTGTATAGGGTTGTGTGGGGTGGGGGGGATTTATATGTATAGGGGTTTGGGGTGGTGTGTAGTATATTATAGGGGTGGGGTGGTGTGATATTTAGAGTTTAGGGGGTGGTGTGGGGGGATAAGTTATATGTATAGGGGTTTGGGTGGGTGTGAAAGTTATATGTATAGGGTTGTGGTGGGGGTGATAAGTTATAGGTATAGGGGTGGGTGGGGGTGTGAAAGTGATATGTAGAGGGGTTGTGGTGTGTGGGGAAGTTATATGGAGAGGGTTTGGTGGTGTGAATAGTTATATGTATAGGGTAGGGTGGTGAAGGTAAGATAGGGGATTGAAAGAAGTTGTGGTTTGGAGTGGAATTTTTTATGGGAAATGGGATATTTGGGGTGGGGGGGGAGATGGTGGGGGGTAGTGGATTGTGGTATGTAATATTGGGGGGGTTTGCGGTAGGGATGATAGGGTTTAGTGGGTGGTTAGTTTTGTGGGGTAAGGGAATAAGGGGGGATATGGATAATAGGGTGGGGATGTGGGGAGTTGGGTGAAGTTTGTAGAATGGTTAGGATATGGAGGTTAGTGTAGTGGTTAAATAGGTAAAAAGATGGTTGTGTAATGTGGGGGGGATGAGAAGTGTGTTAGAAGAGATTAGAAGATGGGGTTGTAAATTTAATAGTTTGAGTATGGGGGGGAATAGGGAGTGGGGTTGGTAGACAGGTTTGTATTATGTGAAAGGAAGGAGAGTTGATAGGAGTGGGGATAGGAAGTTTGAAGGATGTAGAAGTGAGGGGGGGTATGGGAGTTGATATAGGAGGATTAGGTTAGGGGTGGGGGATGGGGGATGGGGGGTTATTTAGGGGTAGTGTGGTGTGGGTGGGGTGTGTGTGTGGGGGGGATGTGGTGTGGGAATGTTTGTAGAGTTTGGGGGTTTTGGGGTATAGTTGTTATGTTTTTTTTTTTGGGGGGGAGTATGGTGGTGGGGTGTGTTGATATGGGATATATGGGGTGGTTGAGATGGGGGTATGGGAGGGGTGAAAGTTGGGGTGATGTTTTTTGGGGGAATGATAAGTGAAGTGTGGGATAGTTTTGATAATTTAAGGTGGGTGTAATGGAATGTTGTTTTTATGTTTGGAGTATGTTATGTTTTATAGTAGGAGGGATAAGAAAAGGGTTGATGTTATTTATAAGGATTTATGGATAGGGTGTAGTTGTGTATAAGATTTAGTAAGAAGGTTTGAGTTATGGGTGGGGTGGGGTGTAGTTGTGTATAAGAGTGTAAGATTGGGGTGGGGGTGTAGTGGGTTATAAGATTTTAGAATGAGGGGTGGGTGTAGTTGTTTATAAAATTTTAAGATGAGGGTGTGGGGTGGTAGTTGGATATAATGAATTTTTAGAATAGGGGTGGGTGGGTAGTTGTTATAATAAATGTTTAAGGTAGATAGGGGGTGGGGGGGAGTTGTAGTAAGAATGGTTAGATAGGGGGGGGGTAGTTGTTTGAAGAATTTAAGGATAGGTGGGGGGGAGTGTGTATAAATTGGATGATTGGTGGTGGGGTAGAGTGTTGATGGGGGGGGATGGGGGGGGTGGGGTTTGTTTGAGGGGGGGGGGGGGGGTGGTTTGAGGGTTGATTATGGAGGGTGGTGGGGGTGGGGGGGATGGGTAGGAAAGTGAAGGTGGTAAGGGGGGAGGTATGGTTGTAGTGTATGAGTATGGGGTGATGGTGTTGTGGGGGGGGATGGGTGATCGTGGGTGGGGGGGGGTTGGGGATGGGGGTGGGTGGTTAAAGTGGGTTGGTAGTGGTGTTTATGGGGGAGGGTAGAGGTGTTTGGTTGTATTAAAGGGGTGAAGAGGGTGTAGTTGTGTGGTAGAAGGGGTATGTGTAGGATGAGAGGGGGGGTTATATATGGAGAAATTATATAAGGTAGTGTATTATAAAGTTGATTAGGTGGGAAAATGGAGGTATGGGGTTGTAGGAAAAGAGAAAGGGAGTTGAAGGGGTAAAAATGGGTGATATAGGTTATTTGGGTTTGGATAGTGAGTGGAGGAATAAGGAAAGAGGGGGATATTGGTAGAGAGGTGTTGGGTTAGGTTTAGTATAATATAGAAAGGGGGGGTGGAATTTAAAAAAGAGGTTTGGATGGGAGTAGAGGGAGATGGTATTTATAGTGAAAAAAAGGTTTTTGTTGGGGAGGAAGGTTGGGGGTTGTGTTTTTGGGGGTTTGGTTGAGTATTACGTAGAAGGGTATGAAGGTAGGGGAAGGTGTAGGTAAAGTGGATTGATGAGAGAAGGGTAGGGGGGGGGGATGGATGAGGGAGGGATGAATGGGTGGGGGAGTAGAGGGTAGATTATTGTAGGTAAGGAGAAATTTAAGAGTAAATAGGGATGAGGGGGGGTATAATGATGGTAGTAGGGGGGGGAAAGATGAGGGGATGGAAAAGGGAGAGTGTAGTGGAATGTTTAAGGTGAATTTTATATGGGGATTGGATGGGGGGTGTAGGGGGGGGTGGATGGGGGGTTTGGGTGATTGAGGGGGGATGGTTTTGTATTAGGTGATTATAAAGGGGGTTATGTGAAGTGGGGGGAGAAATAAGGTGGAGGGGGGAATAGGGGGGGGGTATTGGAATAAAATTTTAAATGATTTTTAGAAGTGTTTTAAAGAAGGGATGGGAATTGTTTTAGGAGGATGAGGGGGATGTATAGAGGGGGGGGGAGGGAGGTTTTTGGTTGTTGATTGGAAGGGTGAGTGGTTGGTGTTTTTTTGGAAATGTTTTATGGGTTGAGGATTTTTAGAGGAATTTTAAGATATGTTTGGTGAAAATTTTTAATAAGGGATATTTGTGGTGTTTGGATGGTTGTTTTTTAGATGGTGTTATGGTTTTTTTTTTTTGAGATGGGGTTTTAAATTTGTAATGAGGTTTTAGGAAGGAAGTGGGTTGGGAGAGGGAGGGGGGGTGGTGGTGAGGGAGGAGAGGGGGGTGGGGTGGAGGGGTAGGAGATATGGGGAATTGTTGGGGGGGGGGGGGGGGAAAGGTGTGGGGATATTTTTAATATTGGTAGGTAAGGGGATGATGGGTTTGAAGTGGGGGGAAGTGGGGGGATAGGTTAGGTGGGGAAGGATGTTGGTTAGATAGTGGGGTGTGGGAATGGTAGAGTGGTTTTTAGGGGAGGGGGATGTATGATGGGGGAGTGGATTGTTGGTTGTGAGGGTATGGGGGAGGTAGAGGTGGATGTAGTTGTTGGGTGTTTGGTTGAGGGGGGTGTTGTTGTATGGGTTGTAGGGATGGATTGGGGTGTTGAGGGGAAAGTATGGGGGAGGGGGGAAGTTGATGATGGGGAGTTATTTATAGTTGGGGTTAGTATATGGTTTGGGATGAGATTTGGGTTTGTTGTGATGATGTTGTTGGGGTTGTATTATGTATTGGGTTTAAAGATGGTTGTGTGGTGGTAGGGGTGGTAGGGGTGGTTTGGGGTGGGTAGGGTTTGGGATGTATGGTTGGTTAATTGTTGTGGTGGAGGTGTAGGGGGTATGGGGTATATGTGAGGGGTGAGGGTGTTAGGAAGGTTGGGGTGGGGTTTGGGTGATGAGTTTTTTTGGTGATTTGTTGGAATGGATTATATGGGGTTGGGGGAAAGTGGATAGGTTAATTGTAGTGTTGAGAGGGTAGTTGTATTAGGAGGATGTTTGGGGGTGGGGTGGGGAGAATGGGGGGATAATGAAGAGAGATAGTTATTATTATTATGTGTTTTTGGGGTGGGTTTTAAGAAAGTGTTTATAATATTTTTTGATATGATGTTTTGAGTTGGCATGGAGTTGGGGTTGGGGGGTGGGGGGCTGGTTATCAATAGAAATTATTAAAGGGTTATAAGTTTGGGGGTATATAGAGGGGGTTTAAGATGGGGGGGGGGGATTGGTTTGTTGAAAGTTGGTAGGGTTATAGTGATTTGGGGGGTATAAGGGTGATATTAGTAAATGGTGAGAGATGAGGGGGGGGGGTGATATGAGTTTGTGGGTTTTGGATTAATGGTATGGGTTGTATGTTGTTTTTGATGTGTTGATGTTTGGGGGGGGTTGGGGTGTTTTCGATGTGTTAAGGTGTGAGTGGAATTGGGAGGTGATTTAGGAGTGGTGGGTAGGGTTATTTGGGCTTGACGAGAGGGGGGGGATTTAATGTGTAGATTTTATTTGGAATGTTATTGGATGGTTTTGAGTATGGATGTTTTGGAGGAAGGTTTGTATTGGATTTTATTGGTGATATTTGAATAGGATATTGGTGGGAAAAGTGTTGAAGAGAATTTGTATTAAGGGTTTTAAAGAATTATGTGAAGTGTAGAAGTGGGTATTGGACATTAGTGATATAAGATAGGGGTAGGTTTGGAGTGTTTGGTTTTTTGTTGGTAGGATGGGAGGGGTTGGAGATTGAGGGTGGGTTTGTAAATGTGTTATTGTGAGTAGTATTATAGATGAATTTTAAGAATAATATGTTTGGGAAGAAGGGGGGTGGTATATGTTAGAGAATTTTTTAAGGAGGGGGGATATTTTTGGGTTGTTGGGATTTGTTTTGAATGAATTTTTTTAATGGATTTTTTGAAGATTGATTTTTAGATGAGTTGTATGATTTTGTTGGGGGAATGTGGTGGTGGTGGTGGTTTTGATAGGGGGGGGGGGGGTATAGGGGGGTATTGAGGGGGGTGGAGGTATGGATTTGGGGGGAAAGGGTTAGGGGGAAATATGGGGAGGTAAGGGGAAAAGGGGGGGGGTAAGATGTGGAAGTGTGGGGGTGGAGAAATTTTAAAAGATTTTGGTGGATAGGAGGGGGATATTTTTTTTTTTATAATGGTTTTGGGTAAATGGGGTATGTGGTTTTGGTTAAGTAGGGGTGTGTGGGGGCGGGGTTGAGGGGGGGGTGGGGGGTTGAGGAGAATTTTAAGGTGAATTGATAATTTATTTAAAGTGAGTGTATGGGGGATAAATAGAAGAGGGTGAAGGGGGGAGGGTATGTTTTTAAATGGTTTTTAGGATGAATTTAGGATGAATTTTTTAGTTGAATTTTTGATGTGTTTTGGGGGTGGGGGGGTGTAGGGGGGTGAATAGTTATTTTTGGATTTGGTTATGTAGGTTATTTGGTATTTATGAAAGGTAAGGTGGGGGGGTAATTGGATAGGAGGGTTTAAGGGGTTTGATAGAAGGGGTGGCAGGGTAATCGAAGGGTGTATAGAATATGGTAGGTCAAAAATAATGATATATTTGGAACATTGTGTCGATTGTTTTATAAGGATGATCGATATGGATGAAGGTTATAGTGTTGGTGGGGGGGTTGTGTTTAGGAAATTTTGGGTAGTGGTTAAAAGGTAGGTAAGAATAGTTTGGGGTAGGAGAGGGATGAGGGGTAGCAGATATGGATTGTAGAGAGGGAAGTAATGTGGGGGGGGGGAGAAATGGGAAGGGGGGGTTGGTTTTATGGATGGAAGTTGTGATGGAGAGGGGTTATATGGTAAGGTGGGTTGAAGAAGTTAAGGGTATGGGTTAAGGGGTGGGAAGGGGAGAATTGGGGGACTTAGTGAAAGTATTTGAATGGGGTTTGGGAGGTTATGGATGAAAAGGGGGTAAGTTTGTAAGTGAGGGAATGTTTGGTTGAGGAGGGATGGGGAGATAGGGGGTGTAAAATTATATGAAAAGGGAGATTTAGTCTATAGTGTGTAGTGTGGTGTGATGTGGTTATGTGGAGGAGTTGTATTGGGAGTTGTTTTTGTTTTTTGGTTGTGGGTTAAATGTTGGGGGTTTTTGTTTTGGTGGGGTTTTTTTTTTTTGGTGGGGGATTTAGTGGATATTTTTTTTTAAGTATAGGGTAGGTTAATTTGGGATGGTGTGTATAAATAAATAGGGTGTTGTGAAGATGGTGGATAGGTGTGGTGAATTATGGTGTTGATTTATTTTGGAATATAAGGGTGAAGGTGGGATAGGGGGGGTTTGGATAATTAATGTGGGTTATGAATGGATTTGGTTTTTTATTGATGGTGTGATTTTATTTATTTAGGAAGTAAGGGGTAGGGAGAAATGTGGAATGTTATGTTATACGGTAAAATGAGGGAGGGGTGGAAGAAGGTGGATTTTATGTTATAGAGGTAGAGGGGGTGAGAAGTTGGATGTTATTTCTAATGTAGAGGGGATGGGGAGAAGGTGATGTTATTTATAAGTAAGGGGGTGGGATAGGTGGATGTTATTTAGAAGTGTAGAAGTGGGTGGGGAAGAAGGTGGATTTTATGTTACAGAGTAGGAGGGGGGTGGGGGAGAAGGTTATTTATGTTAATAGAGGTATAGGGATTGGGGAATAAAGGTGGATGTTATTTTATTATTGATGTACGATTGGGAGTGGTGAGGGGGGGGGTGGGGAGAAGGTGATGTATAGAAATGTAGAGGGGAGGTTGGGGGGGAAGGTGTGGTTAAGTTGGTGGTATGGAATTTAGAGATAGGGTGGGGGAGGGAGTTGTTGTGTGGGGGGACGGGGGTTGGTTGGTTTTGTTGGGAGGGGTGGAGGGTATGGTTTTAGAGTGAGGGAGGTTGGGGGGGATGGGTGGTATGGGATGAATATTTGTCGGGTTAAGGATTTGGTTGAGTTATGGGTTGGGGTGGGAGAGTTTTTTTTTTGGTGTTTTTTATAGGGGGGGGGGATGGGTTAAGAGTGTGGGGATTTTGGATATGGTTGTGTGTGGGTTTGCGTTTTGGAAAATTTTTGGTGTAGTGTTTTAGTTTGTGTTGTTAGAGGTTTTTTATGAAAGGTATTAGGGATGATAGGGTTTGTGTTTTTGGTGTAGAGGGGTTTGGGTGGGGTTTTTGGTTGTTGGATGAAAGGATTTAGAGGGATGAAGTGGGGAGGTTGTGAAATAGTTTAGGATTATTTTTGAGGTTGGGATGGATAGGATAGGTTTTGGGGGGGGGGGTTTGGGAGTATTATTTGGGGGGGAAAATAAGGGGGGTGGTTAAGTTTAAGTAGGGATTTGAGGAGAGGTTGTGTTATTTTAAAGAGTGAAGAAAAGAGAAGGTGTGGATGAAGAAGAGAAAGAAGATGATTTTTAAGGTTGTGTTTGGGTGGGTGTGAATATTAGAAAGATGATTATTGTTTGGGGAATATGGAGTTTTGAGGAGAAATAGATGGGGGGTGGAATGATTTGATGGTTTGGGAAAGTTTGTTATGAAGAGATTTTTGAGAGATGGGTGTAAGGATGTGTTTTATGTTGGAAAAGTTTTGTAGCTGGGAGATTTGAAGGATATGTGAGGTATTGGGTTGAGTTTGTTGGAGAATTGTGGGAATGGAAATGGTGGGAATGTGTGTGATGGTATTGGTTGGGGGGTGGATGTGATATGTTTGGTATTGGGTGGTGTTGTAAATGTGATGTGTTGTGGTATTGGTGGGGGTGGGATGTGATATTGTGGTGGTATTGGTGGGGTGGATGTGATATGTTGTGTATTGGGGTGGGTGGTGGAGATTATATGTGTGTTATTGGTTTGGGGGGTGGGGATGTGATTTTTTGTGTGTATGGGGTGGGGGTGGGATGTGATATGTTTGGGTATGGGTTGGGGTTGAATTTGATATGTTGGGGTATGGGTGGGTGAAATGTGATATTGTGTGGTATTGGTTGGGGTGAAATTTTATTTTTGTTTTTAATGTGTTGGGGGTGGTATGATTTGATATGTTGTGGTATTGGGTGGGGGTGTGGGGATGTGATATGTTGTATTGTGTGGGGGGGTGGGATGTGATATTTTTTGGTATGTGTTGGTTGGGAAAGTTATATGTTTTGTTATGGTGTTGGGTGTGGAGATGTGAATATTTTGTGGAATGGGGTTGGGTGGGGATGTTATATGTGTGTAGTGGTGGGGTTGAAGTGATATGTTGTGGTATTGGGTGGGGGTGGTGATGTGGATATTTTTTATGGGGTGTGGGTTGGGGGATGTGAATATTTTGTGGTATTGGTGGGTGGTGAAATGTGATATTTTTGGTATTGGGGTGGGGGTGGCAAATGTGATATGTTTGGTATTGGGTGGGGTGGGGATGTGGTTGTTGTGGTATTGGGGTGGGGGTGGGGGATTTGTTGTTTTGTTTTTTTGGTGGGGGTGTTAAATGTGATCTGTGTGGTATTGGGTGGGGGGGGGATGTGAAATGTATTGTTATTGGGTGTGGGGGTGAGATGTGATATGTTTTGGTATTGGGGGTGGGGTGGTGAGATTTATATGTATTGGTATTGTGTTTTGTTGGAGGATTATATGTTGTGGTATTGGGTTGGGTGGGGGAAGTATTATGTTGTGGTATTGGGGTGGGGGGTGGATGTGAATATTTAGTGGTAAGGGGTGGGTGGGAAGGTTGGGATATGTTTGTATGGGTGGGTGTAGATGTGATATGTTGTGGTATGGGGGGGGGGGGTTGAGATGAGAGATGTTGTGTATTGGGGGGGCGAATATTTGATATGTTGTGTATTGGGTGGGGGGTGAGATTTGATATGTTGGTTGTATTGGAGGGGGGTGGGGTGTGATATGTTGTTTATGGGGGTGGGGGGTGGGAGATGTGATCTTTGTGTATTGGGGTGGGGGGGTGAGTGGGGATAAAGGGAGTTGGGAGGTTAGGTGTAATATAATTGGTAAAGGGGGATTAGGAGGATGGAGGGGTGTTGATGGGAAGATATGCGAAGAAATGTAGTGATAGAGTAGGAGAGGTGTAGAAGATGGTTTGTTATGGTTGTGAGAAAAAAAGATGGAGAAGGGAGGTGTGTGTAGGGTTGAATTGGGAGAGTGGTGTTGGGTTGGTAAGTTGGTTGGGAAGGGGGAGGAAAGGTTGGGGAGATATGAGGAGAGGTTGGTAGGTAAGTTGTAGAAATGGGGTTGGAAGGGGGTTAATGGAAGGTTTGGATATGTGATATGTTTTTTTATGTGGTTGTGTTTGGAAATTGATATGGTTGTGGTATTGGGTGGGGGTTGGTTGGATATGTTGTGTTATATGGGGGTTGGGGGGTGATGTATAAGTTGTGGTATTGGGGTGGGGGGGAATTTGATATGTTGTGGTATTGGGTGGGGTGTGGAGTTTTGATATTTGTGTATTGGGGTGGGGTGGAGATTGATATGTTGTGGTATGGTTGGGGTTGGTGATTTTATGATGTTTGTAATGGGGTGGTGGGTGGGAGTTGATGATGTAGTGTTATTGGGGTTGGGGGGTGAATTTGATAAGTGTTGTTATTGGATGGGGGGTGGATATGGGATATTTTTTGTTATTGTGGTTTGTGTGTGGTGATTTTGATATTTTGTTTTATTTGTTGGGGGAGGTGATTTGATATGTTGTGGTCTTGGGGTGGGGTGTGAGATGTTATATGTTGTGGTATTGGGTTTGGGTGTAGATGTGATAGTGTTTTTTTGTTTGAAAGAGTTATTAAGGTGGGATGGTTAAAAGTTTGGGGGGAAATTTGGTTGTTGATTGTGGAAATAAGGTTTTTTGTTTGAAATTTATTAGGTTTTTGAGGTTTTTTTTTTTTTTTTTTTTTTTTTTTTTTTTTTTTTTTTTTTTTTTTTTTTTTTTTTTTTTTTTTTTTTTTTTTTTTTTTTTTTTTTTTTTTTTTTTTTTTTTTTTTATATGTAAATGTGGTATAATAAGGTAGTTATGTGTAGTGAAATTTGTTTGATAAGATTTTTTGTTTTGTTGTTAAAGATGTTTTAAAAAATGATATGTGTTATGTGTTTTATAATATTTGTTTAATAAGATGTGTGTATGTGTTTTGAAAATTTGTTAAATAATGGTTTTTATGTTGTTGTGAAAGATTTGGGATAAAGGAGTTTTTGTGTATTGATTGTGTTATGTGGTTGTTGTAAAAGAAATGTGTTTTAATAAGAGAAGATATGTTTGTTTGTTGTAATAGATGTTTTGTAAAAATAAGGATATTGTGTATGTTGTGAAAGTGGTTTTGTTTTGTAAGAAGATAGTGTATATGTGTTGTTGAAAGATGTTATAATAAGGATTGTGTGTATTGTGTTGTGAAATATGTGTAATTTTTTAAGGGATGATTTTGTTGTAAAGATTTGGGTTTGTAATGTTGGTATATAAGGTATATGTTATTTGTGTTGAAAAGATTTAGTTGGGTTTTAATAAGATATGTGTTATTGTGGGTTGTGAATAATTAGATTTTGTGTTGTATAAATAGAAATATATGATTTTGTATGTGTTGTGATTAGATGTGGTATAATAAGGTATTGATGTGTTTGGTTGTGAAAGATATTTGTAGTTTAATAAGGATATTGTATAGTTTGTGTGTTGGTATAAATAAAGATATGTTATTATGTAATTAAAAAGGGATAATATATGTTATTGAAGATATGTTGTTAAATGGATATGTTGTATGTTTAATATGTGTATATAATAGTTATGTGTTTAATGTTAAAGATGTGGTTTAAAAGGGATATTGTATTTTAATGATGTTTATAAGATATTATTGTTAATATGTGTATTAAGATATGTTGTTTGTAAAAGAGTTGTATAATTATGGATATTTTATGTTGTGAAAGATTGGTATTATAAGATATGTTATTGGTTTTGTAAGTGTAATAAGTATATGATATGTTGTTGAATGTGTATATAAGATTTGTATTGTTTGTAAAGATTTTTAAAGTATAGTTGTGTATTTGAGATTTTATAAATTTGTTTATGTTAATGTGTATAATAAGTGATATGTTATATGTTGTGAAAGTATTTTGTATTTAAGATATGTGTGATGGTTTTATGTTGTGTAATAAGGATATGTTTTATGTTTTGTAAAGATGTTATAATAAGGATATGTTTAATGTTGTTAAAATGTTATTAAGATATGTATTTTAAGATTTGTTAAAAGAGATATGTTGTGGTTTTGAAAGATATTGTTATTTTATAAGAGTGATATAGTGTGTATATTGTTGTAAAGAATTGTTTGTTAATGTAATTGTTTATGTGTTGTGAAAGATGTGTATAATAAGGATATGTGTGTTTTAATTATATATATGTTGTGTTGTAAAGGATTTTATAATAAGATTATGTTGTGTAATGATGTTGGTATAAAGATTGTGTATTTAGATGTGTATAATAAGGAATATGTGTTATTGGTTTTTAAGAATGTGTTATATAATATAAGATTGTGTATTGTTATTTGTTAA